>PVKZ01004279.1:0-90294 GCA_004027375.1 Macroglossus sobrinus
GTATTTATTCAAAATAGCCCATTTACTCACTTTCTCTTCAATGAAACTATTCCTATAACTTCATTCAGTTTTCTTGATGCTTCATCATTCACTGTCAGCATATTTATTAAATAGTCTCTTAGTTGATATTTGCATGTATTTTTTATTTGTTCAGGGTACACGTGTATAGGCTGCTTCACTAAATATTCTAAGCCTTCTTAAAAGAAAAGCCATTTTTTGGTCTACTCTGTCTGCTGAACTCTTTATTAAGGAGCTCAGCAGAGACCATTGTGTATTAGGGGTTACCCAATAAATATCCATCAAGTAAAACATCATTAATTTTACAAAATTTATCCTGGATGATTATATGTGGTAAGCAGACTACTAAACAAGGATTTAAGAACCTATATTTCACCAAAATAGATTCCTACTGCCCCCATAATATGCCTTGTCACTCTCATCTTTATTGTTTTTACCTTTAATTCAACTGAGTTGAACAATCTTTTATTTAAAAGCTGTTATGCACTGGGATATCCTAGATGCTAAAGGTATAAAAATTGCTAATAAATTACTTTGTCTTCAAAGTGTTTACAGTCTAGATATTTAATATCCCTTCTTAAAATGTCCTCCCAACCCTCTTTCTGTCTTATTCTAACCCTACCAATTCTTCAAACACCATGTAAATTTCGGTTCCTCCATCAAGCCTTCCTATGGTATTTTTTCCTCAGTGTTCCTTCCCTTGGCATGTGATGTATATTCATCTCATTTTCTCAATCTTCAGTAATGCCAATGGAGCTGTGAAATGTCCAATTTTTCTGAAGGGTACAGTGTTGTATGAAGGAAGAGCAGAAATTAAGTTCAGATTAAAAGGAATGTAGGAAAACGGGCTGTGAAGTATGGGTCCTAGAGAAAAGGAGGCATTACAGACTACTAGGGCAAGCTTCTCCATGTTTAGGAACTGCTAACCTAGAAACACTACAATTTCAACTACCTTTGCTAAGGGGGCAAAAATGCCATCTGGAAAATAAGATCATGAGGCAATCAACTTGCTTTAAAAGGACAGGGTCAGATTTACCTTCTTCACAGCCAAAATCAGCCTGATTATAATGAACCTCTCGGAAAATAAAAAAAATACGACGACAAAAATATCAAAATAAAACCCTCTCCCTCTTGCTTGATGAGTTCCAAAATCTTTTAAACAAGGTTGAGATGGGGAGGTGAAAGCGGATATTTATTTTACAATTAGAGACTTAAACGAAGTGCATGGTTGAGCTAATACTTCATTGTGATTGCGTTTCAATTAAAGTAAAATTAACTAATCAATCAACACAAATAATAATTTATTATTAAGTTTTTCCTCAAGTTTGTTGCAAGGTAGAAGGAAAAAAGGAAGGCAAAAAGGCAGGGAGGGAGGAGGCTCTTAGGAGACCGAAAGGTGTTTATTAGGAAGGAAGACATGACCATCACCATGGAGATAGGTGATGGCAAAAGCCTCATGCTTCATCTAGGATTGCCTCTCCGAATGTCCTGAGACATGTGGAAGAAGTGATTGAAGACTTTGGATCAAGAAGTGACTAAAATAGAGAACTACTTGGTAGGATTTAAGGTTTTCCTTCTTGTTATTCATTTCTTAACAGTAGTAATTTTATATAAAGGCATTTCATTAAAAAATGTAAAAAATATGGATATTTGTCATATTTATTTTCTTCCTTTTCAAAGTGACAGTCCTTAGTAAAAGGACATAATGAATGTGTCCCTTCAATATTTTTTCTTTCTTTTTAAGTATATACACTTAGGGAGAAATTTCGAGGTCAATATGATAGACTAAAACCATCTCTTCTTACAAAATGTTCCCTAGAAACTTCATCTACTGAACATTACATGAGGTAAACTATTGATGTGACCCACAATGGCCCTTCTGACTTTGTTCATTAAATAAATTTTAATACAGAATTTACACTAGAGAGGCAGACTCTGCCAAAACTGAATTTTAAATCACTTAACATTACGCTTGTCTTTCAGAAGAGAATTATCACTCTCAGGATAAAACCAAAAGTACACTTTCTAAAAACATTTAGCATGTTCTTAAAAATTAACAAAATATACTTTACGTTTACTCTAAGAGAAAATCACAGTGTACTGCAAATGACATAATTCCGTGGCTACATGTTCCATTATAACCAATTATTAATGCTTATCTGTAAATTTCCACTGAAAAGGAGCTTCACATCTTGAAATGAAAATTCATAGTTATTGAAATTTCATGTTTGTTAATATTTCCTATCCGAGAGGGTAAGAGCTAAAGGAGAGGACTATTTTCATCATGTTTCAACCTTATAAAAATCTTTAAAATGATTATCGCAGGGATATTATTTCGAAGGAAAAAAAAAACCTCTCCAACAAATAGTCAATCTAAATATTTATTGATTGACTGTATTCCAATAACATAGTAACTATAAAAACAGTAAATCAGAAGTATAGTAACCTCCCACAAAAAGAAAAATTTAGTGGCAAAAACCTATATAATTTATGTAGTTTCATCTTATTACCTGTATATATCTTTCAACTGCAGATCAAAATCTTGAAGTTTCTTTTGATATTTCTCTGCAAAATTACAGAACTCCTTACAAATGGAAGATTTCAAATCAGGGTATGGGCATTCCAAAGTTTCTAATTCCAGGGGAAGTTCAGTAAGCAGGTTACTCTTTTCTTCTGATAGTATCTAAAAAAAAAATATATATATATGTGTATATATATATATATATATATATATATATATATATATATATATATAGAGAGAGAGAGAGAGAGAGAGAGAGAGAGAGAGAGAGAGAGTTTTATTTAACACAAATGACAAACAAATTACTATCTGTGGCACACTTACTTTTATATTCCACTCTGAAAGATCATTTTCTAATTTCTGTTGCTCCAGGCTAAGTTTTTCAAAGACAGCTTTCAATTGTTCTTTCACAAAGTCAACCTATAGGACATTTAAAATAAGTAGCATGCAAATAATTGTGATTCATCCGATATTCATACTTAAAGTTTCAGAAATTATTCTCTAAAGCCAATAAGTGATAAAAAATTAGGTGAGAGAAAATCCCTCGAGGATCTGAAGAAGAGGGCTCAAGAGATACCATAGCTAGGCAGATCTTAACAGAAGTCTTCCAGCACATAATCCAAAAATGGGCCTAGGAAATACAGGGAGTTCCTAGCTGCTCTACCTACACTCACATTTCGACTTTGTTTGCCATAGCTGCTCTACACTCACATTTCGACTTTGTTTGCCATAAGGCAGAGAGTTTATCAGATTGTCCTGTTTCGATTATCCCTTCCTTCTTTTGCATCCTTGCTCAAATCTCAAGCTGGGGATGGGATTTTTAATATTTTATGAAAGTCATATAACAACACCAGAAAATAACTGAAAAATAAAATTAAAAAAAAATTATCTATAAGCCTACATCTAGTGCAACTATGATTATGGAGTTAATGTTCTAGTCAGGGAAGGTAGTCAAATAAACTAACAAAAAATAGGTAAGTATCAGGAAGAGGTAATGTAAGAACAGGGTGAGATATAATAGGGAGTGACTGTGGCTTCTCTCATGTGGGTGGATCAGGACACGCCTCTCAGAGGAGAGGTCTTTTAAGTGAGGATCTAAAGGTCAAAAAGTGCCATCAAGGGATGGAGGAAATGGCTAGTACAAAGGCCTTGAGACAGAAAGAAGCCTGGCATGTGTGAGGAAGCATCAGTGTGACAATATCTAGGAGGAAAGGGGATGTCAGGTAGGAGATGAGGTTGAAGAAGCAGAGAGGAGCCTGATGCATAGGGAGGAATTATGGCTCAGCAGGAGTCCTGAGGGGAGACCAGGTGGATGACTTGATCCTCTTGCACTGAAAGTAGATCCCAGAATCCACTGGGAGGAGGGACAAGAATGAAAGCAGAGAGACTAGTTATGTGGCCACTTTAACATTCCAGATGAGAAATGAGTATGCTTAGACAGCTTCAGGGATATGTTTAAGAAATTGAGTAGACAAAATTTGCTATACTTTTCATTAAAATACATGAGACACAGATGTTTGTTATCTCAAACTGTTCTAGTTGGAACATAAATGAACTATTAGATTATTAAAAGTAAAGATAATATACTAACCTCTTCCAGTACTTTCACTGAGTTTAACTGAGTATGTGAATGTGAATGCTGTGAAATGTGATGCTGTCTATATTTTAAATCCGCTCTCAATTGCTGAATAGGATTTATTACATTTTTCAGATATGTGTACCATTGTTTTGACAGCTCTTGTTCTATGGTGAAACAAAATAAAATCAAGGTAACACATTATTTTAAGTTTCTTCAAAAACAGGTTCTTAGAGTACAGATTTATTTTTGGATTCATTTACAAAAAAAAAAAAAGAGAGAGAGAGAGAGAAGTTAATATTAAAAGAACATGAAATGAATGGCCCACTTTCATCTTCAAAATAAAACTCCCCTTGAAATATAGGATCGGAAAAAAAAAAACAAAACTCACCAAAATTTGTAAGGTCAGAAAGACATTCATTTCCAAAGTTCTCTCCATTGAGAAAAAATTTTGTTTCGAATTCCATTTTACATCTGAAATAGACATTATCTCAATCATTTTTATAATCATAAACATGTATAGGTTTAAAAAATAACTAGTAGTAGAAATTTAATCTAATGTGGTTTTATCCACTTGTTTATTTATTTAGGCCATATACTAATTCCTAATATGGATTAGGTACTCATCAGACACAATTAGCAGACATTTGGTCCCATTCAAAATGCCCACTGAGACATTAGGTCCTTGAAATACAGTTCTGTGCAAAATGTCCATGAGTATATTTGGTCCATGTCAAATGGTCTTTGATATTTGGTTCTGTCAAAAATGTCCATGCTTACAAAATGTCCCTAGGTTCTGATAGTCTGTAACATTTGTTTCTACTTTTAAGTTATGGGATTAATACATAAAAAATGCTATCATGTTTTATTGGTCCAATAATTATATTGTGGCTGTATTGCCAATAATAACTCTTCTTTCCTCAGTAGACTACCTGATAATGTCAAATGGGGTTAGATAGATGGGTCTAGGTTGGAATTGTGCGGAAGAGTGGGTTTTATATTAATTATGTACATTTTGTACAGGACCAAATATCAAGGACCTCTTGGCATCGACCAAATGTCTCTGTAGATGTTTTAGACAAGACCGAATTTCCTGCAAGGGTCTGACATCGAGCTAGAAAGAAACGTAAGTGAACATTTCAGGCAGAAGTAACACGTGAGCAAAGGCAAGCATGTGACACATCCTAGCATTACTAGCCTGTTCAGCAGATCTGTGTTTTAGAAAAATTTTTAGAAAAATTCCCAAGGCAGCAGGAAGCAGGATGGGCTGGAAAGAGAGGTGACCAATAAAAATGGAAAATGAAGTGGAGAGAATCAGGTAAATTGGGACCAACAAAGGAGTTTATTTTAAAAATTAAGAAAAGAGGAGGTCCTGAACTAGAAAAATGAGAGTAAAGGTATATTTTATTTTTATACACAAATAAAAGTAATAAATCTTTATGATCTTTTATGATATTATTTAAATATAGTAATTTTAAGAGTAAAACCATAACCAGCTCTAAATGGACATCCCAAAATATTGTAGTTTATCCCTTGCTTATGGCCAATTTAATGAAATCATAGAAAATAGTTTTGATTTATTACCATTTTTAAAATACAATATTAAAATGGCATAAAATTTAAAATAGCAACAATTACAACACTTCAATGATTATTTTCATTTTTTCTATAAGTTTCTAGAACTTGTCTACAGGCTTGTATATTTTAAATAGTTGTAATTATGGCACATTTACCATTTTATAGTGGGGGTTTGAATAATTCTTAAAGGTATTTCTAAATAATTTTCATAATTATCAATTATTTTTTATATGTACTCTCATCTTCTAAGCCAATTCACTTACAGGAACAAGTTTTTTTTTTTTTTCGTATATAAAGGAGGGGTGCTATTGTAGATGATACTTCATCATGTCTTTTTCCAGCATGCAGTTTTGACCAGAAGTATTTTTAAGATTATGTTTGAAACTGTTAAAGAGAGGATGGGTGTGTAACAGTGGAGTAAAACCAGAAGTTATTTCGTAATGGATTTGCTTAAACAAAAATATAGTACTTATAAACCACCCACTCAATTCCCTTATATTGTCAGTACCCAGAAAGCCATGGTAGAGCATACAAACAAATAAGAGAAGTAGCTTTGTTCATATAGATCAACCTGCTACTTTGTATGTAACAATTCTAGTAAGCTCCATCCTGGCTTCATAGATAACAACCCTGATTCATCAGAAAAGACTAGCTCATTTCTCTAATTGTCCTGAGAGCCCAACAAACCCAGAAGCATTTTTTATGTCCTCAAGAACTACAAGAATCTGGGACTAACTTGTGAAAGCCAGCTAACATTTCTCAAATTGTGTTCTATAAAACAGTAATGTCAAAGAGATGCTAGGGAAAGAAATATGGGAAATGGTAAACTAAACAAAATCAGACAAGTTTTTATGGTGTGGATTTCCCAGAAACTTGATTATGATAAAATGCATTGAGATTCTCCAAAAGGGAATAAAATATATTTTCCTAGTTTATAGGACCATGAAATTCACTATTAGCCATACAGTATCTGGAAGAATATTTCTGTTTTGTAGAATGATTTAGAAAATATAGATTAAAATTGCAATAGACATAGGATATTAAAAATGATAACTCTGGAGAAGAGAACCCCGTCCTATTTATCACTGACAAGCTAGACTAGGTTCCAGGTATTTTTAGAACTCTGCAGTACATGCAACCTCCTCCAGATCTGAAGAGGGGACAATTAAATGTAAGGCAACTCCATGTCTAAACCTGCAGATTTAAGTGCCTCCTAATGTTATTTGGCCTTTTCTCTGGTACCACTAAATATGTGGCACTACAAAACCTCTTGAGTTTTTTTTGTGTGATGTTTTGCCTGGATGATATATTAATTTACTTCCTAGATATGCCCAGTTGGTGCCAACGTTCTAGGTGTAAAATCAGTCTCCTCAGAACATCAACAATTACCAAGAGCTTCCTGAGATTTCTAGAGCAACCACTTAGATACTAATTTTGGCAAAACAAATGAAGCATGGGGTACAAGAGAGTGGTAGAATCAGAAGCCATTTAAGCAAACAATAAGCAAAGAAACTTGGGTTGTGAAAAGCAGAACAAGTGAACAATCTGTTAGTTCCACAAATGGAACTACCAACCAGGAGAGCTGCAGAAAATTAGGACACCAGAGCAGGCTGAAGGACAAAGCTTTAGCCCTCCAACAAGGGAGGAACTCAGTAGTGCAGACACCTTAGACTTAGCTATTTGATCTCATTCTCACTGTTAAGTCTTCCCAAGTGAGTGTACACAGAGGCCAGAGAAGGAAGTCTCGCAACTGTTCACGAAGGAATGAGCTTAGGAGCTAGGCTCAGAGAGAGTTTTTCAGTGCCCTGAGACACACAGTATAAATACTGGTCTCAATTCTATCTTTAAAGACACATTTCCAGACAACATTTAATTGTTGTTGGTAAAACTCTATGAAACGCTTTGTATAAAGGTGATACTTTTAAAATAATGCTTTAAAACTAAAATTGTGAGCAAGAGACTACATATAACAGAGATTTGGTTAAAAACATCCCTTGTAGGAATTATAGTAAGAGTAGTAAGGTGGACCAAAAGCCCTCTCAAACTTTATTCATTAAAACCTCTTATTAAATAAAAATTAACTCTTTATTACATGACCAACATAAAAAACTTTCTCTTAAATCTCTAAACTGGTCATTCTGAAACAAGGGAGCAAGGGACCCTGGGGAAGTATATCAAAGTCTTCAAGAGGTGTACTTTGAGAAAACATATCAATTACTAATATAATTTTATAAATTTAAATATAAAATATAATTTCATATTTGAAAATTTTATGTGACTTGTTTCCTTAGTACAGATTTCAAAGCATTAAAGTTTGGCAAAATCTTTTTTTTCCACCAAGGCTAAACCAATTAGATCTCAGGTAGTATGAATGGAACCCTGTGGAAAAACAAAAAGCTGCTCAACTTCAAGTTCATGGACAACAGGAGTTAAAAGTAAGGGCTCCAATATCACCTTCAAATAAAGTAGCTGATTTGCCTTCTGCAAATGACTAATCCTCTGAACCTCAAGATTCTCATCTGTAAAATGGAGATAGCATTGATACCTAAATGACCTCTGCAGGGTCATTGTAAGGAGCAAATAAAATAAAGCATGCCAAATACTTAACATAGTACCCAGCACAGGCTAAATCACCCAACCAAACTGAGGCCTTTACCTCCTGCAGGCCTGAGATTCTCAAATGAAGCCTCTCATAGTGATATATAGAATATTTTACTTTTAATTTTTTATTAAAAGGGAAGGTAGATTTTTAAAGGTTGAGAAACACTGATGGTTCTTAAGTTCTCCACAAATCTAGCCACACTCTAAGTGTCCTCCTTTCACTATTATTTCTTAATTTCACGGAACATATATTAAAGTTAGCCTACTTTCTAGAATAACATAAAAATTTTTCTTGAGATTCTTTTTTTAGTCCTATATTCAGCTCTTATAAGTTCCTCATTTCCATCATTTTGTGTCATTCCAGGTCAACAAAACATATATATATATATATAATTTTTTTTCCCCCACAATGATATGTATACGCCTCTTCTATCTAGCTCAAGAACAGCTTAATATACACATTAAGAAGAGTATGGAACAACCAAGATAAAAAAAAAAAAACTTTCACTCATGTCTTCCTTCACAGTTGAGCTTGCATCAGTGAGCACCATAATTAAAACCTCCTAAGAGCTTTCTTTATCAGGTTTCAAGTTATGCAATTTTTCAAGAAAAACTTTTTCTAATGGATTCAAACTTTCCACAGATAACTTTTTGAGGGATAAGATGGGTCTGATTTGTTTTCTTAGTAGCAGTATGGTAACAACGTCTATATAATCTTGTTTTTCCATGTTTTAAGTTATACAGTGATGTAAAAGTACTTCCAATCACAAGCCTTTTACTTGTAGGACTCTCTTGCCAGAATAGGAAACTCCTGTTACTATAAAAAGCACCTACATCAAAATTAAAGTTAATGGTATTTGGAGATTTGACTTAGAATAAGACCATAAAAGTTAACTATTTTGATATAAATATACACTTATAAAGCATACTTTATAAATAATGATCATCAACTGGTATATGTGCCTCAAATGGAGGGAGAACACACTTGCCTTCTCTTTTTGCCTTGACTTTTGAATTTTATTTTTCAAAAATTACAATTAAGATCAAGTATAGACTCATTAGTTTTAATTTATCTAGAAGTGACTGCTTGAAATAATAACAAAGTCAAAAATACAAATTGAATGTTAGTAATGATGCAACTACTTCTAGAAATCACTGAACAACTTGAACCCTTTATTTATGCATTAACTTATTGAAATCATTTATATATCTCCTGCTATGTATCCTCCAATGAAAAGATGAATATGATGGGATGTTTGCCCTTGTGCTAGGTGTGTTGCAAGTATGAGTGGGAGTGCAGAAGAGAAAGTGATTAGTAAATAAAGACTGTCTTTTTTTTCCCTAAGAAAAGCAAAATCCATATTAATATACCCACTAAATTCCTAATGATAACTTTAAATTTTTATTATAATTGTTTAATAGAAAATTATAGACTATATAACTAAATAACTGCAAACCTTAGTAATTCCTAGTGCTCTTATTAAAATTTTCTTCAGTTCTTACCTGACTTCATTTAGCCTTTGATGCTCCTGCCACCATACTTGCTTGTGTTGCTTTATTAGTGTTTGTTCTTTAGATATCTTTGAAGTCTGCACTGCTTTTCTGATCTAGATTTAGAAGAAAAGAGGAGCCTATTCAATATTTTTTTAAAATGTGTTTCTCACAATGGAAAAGTTTAATCTGTATTTTCTAAGTTAAATAATTACCGTTTTTAAATCCTATTAGTTTATCTTCTAACACAAAATCCTCCTTAAAGTAGTACTTTGTTAAACAAAAAACTGGGAGGTGAAAGAGAAAATGATTTGGAATGCTGATCAATTTAAGAACTGTTTTCAAAGTATTTATGAAAATGAAGGTAAAGCAATTCTATTTTCTGTACATATAATAAATAATATATTAATTTATACAGTCCCAGAAAAATTTTTAAGAGCTTTCCATATATTTTTTCACCTTTCAGTACATTTTTCCTGCCAGGCATCATGAGCATCATTACTCCCATTTTACAGATGAAGACACTGAAGTTCAGACGTTAAAAGACTTGGCCAAGATCATAAAGCTCATAAACATCAGAATCAACGTAGAACTTTGGTGTATGAATTGGTTTTTATCTGGCCCTTCAGCATAGGACAGGAAAGAGTCATTGGATAAACTGTTGGGAGGCCTGGCTGTGGTCCCAACTTCAACACCTACTAGAAAATGACCTTGAATATGCAATTTTAATCTTTTAATTCCATGTCTTCATAAATAAATTGCTAAAAAAAATAAGCAAATATTTATTTGAAGATACTTAAAGAAATAGTGAAATATCGGGCAGCACTGAAACCCAAAATTTTAATTAAATTTCAATTTTCCCTAAATTTTATGACTTTTTAAAAAATGTAACATATAATTAGTACTTTGGGGTTTCTGTTGACAAGTTGTATCAGGGCTTCGTTTGTTTGCCTTACGATCCATTCTTGGCCTTCTCTCTAATCTGTTCCATATCAAAAAGCAGCCTGTGTTTCTCAGACACCCTTCAGCTGGTTTCCAGCTGCATTCAGTCAAAAGGAGACACTGGCAGTGGGAGACTGAAGAAAGGAAAAAAGCCAAAGCATCTTCTTCATTTGCTCCAACTTTTTCTTGACCGTTCTACTACAGTTCCAGCTATCTCTAGATAACCTTGATTCATAGGAAGTGGTACAGCCTTGCTTTTTCTATTTCTAAATGTCACTCTGACATGGCAGCAACTTCCTGTTGTTGTTAATCCCTGTATTGCTTCACAGTCCTGTTTGGTTTCTCAGCTCTATCACCCGTGTAACCATTTCCTGAATTAAAGACCCCTCTACTCATTAGAGACCTCCTCAAGTAGTATCTGTTTCCACATTAGATTCTGCCTGGTACTCATGTGTATGTTGAACTTGTGTATTCCATATTAATACTTTTAACCATCTACAAAAGTGCTACTCTCAAATCAGAAACTTGATGAAATATACATATTTTATATTTTCTCTGCTACTAGAATGCTTAGTACCCTGAATGCTTTAACAGATCAATACTAAAGATAAAAAACCTTCAGAAGACAAGTTCTAAAAGGACTCTTTATAATGCATGCTATTTCTAGCTGTCATTCCCTGATTACTTTAACCTTGAGTTTATCTTTCTGCAGTTCTGGATACTGACTCAAAATTAGGGCTGCAAGAAAAAAAAAATAATAACTTAAAAAAAACACAAGGTAAAAGTCAAATGTTTTCTTCAGGAGATCTTAAGAGTGTTACAATTTAAATGTACTTTTAAATAAGAACTGGACACTGCAAGAATGCATTCAGAATCTCTATTTTATCTATTGCAAAAAAAAAAAAAGTGCATAGTATTTCTAAAATCTGACACTCTGGTGTTTGCTTTAAGAATACCTAAAACTCATTCCAACTATTTGTCATCTATAGTCTCTAAAGTTTGTTGCAGCAGACACAACTTTTAAAATTAGATCTCTTTGATATATTTGGTCTATGTCATACAAAAAAATTAAAATACATTGGTGAAGGATGTAGACACATTTTTACAGCTTAAAAGAAAATCAATGATGCTGCCTTTGGGCCTGGGGAAAGACCAAAATAAAGCTACTATTTTTCACTAGAAACTTTCAATATTTTGCAGAACATCTTAATTTTTTGTAAATTCACTCATTGACTCCACGTCTATCCTCAGGCCAAAAACGAAGAAAAATAAAATCTGAAAGGAACGAAAAGATTCAAAGTTGTATCTTTATCAATATAGAGATGTCTAGGTGATTCCAATTCATTTTGCTAGGCAATGAGCCATATGAAATCAATATTTAAGGTGGATAACGATTTAGTCAAAATGCTAATGAATTTAAAATAACAAAAATAATAAATATATAAAAGAATTAGAAACTAGATGTTTCCTATTTGGTTTATTACAATGATCCAAGATAATAAAACCCTAAATAAGCACCTTGAAATTTCATAAAAGGCCGTTGGGCCAGATGATCCAACTTGAGATATAAACAACAATAACTACTGGAGAATTTAAGTGTTGGTTATGTGTGTTTGTTAAAATCTGTTGAGATGTACAATTAAAATTTGTGCACGTTACTGTATGTGAGTTATACCTCAACAAAGAACCGTTAATATAAATAAAAATTTAAAAAACAACTGTTCTAAGTTGCAATTTCTCATCTGTCAGGTTGACAAAAACTCAAATGTTTAATAAAACACTCTGTGAGTCTAAGGGACTTGGAGGTGTACAGCAAATTTTCACATGGGTATGCTCTTACTTATAGAAATCTATCTGAAAACTATATTGACAAAAGTATAAAAAGATAAATGTACAAAACCCACTCACTGCAGCACTATTTGTAATAGAAAAAGACAAACACAAAAATTCCATTAATAAGTGTTCTTGCCAAAATAAATTGAACCTGAATCTGATCTAGTCTCTAGATATAACTACCAATTTACTGGAAATGAAAGAGAAAGAAAAACATGTTAAATGACACAACCAGGATGTAATAGGCAAAATCCAGACTGTAAGAAACTATGAAACAAACAATACAAACTTTCCAAGTAAACTATAAAAATATAAGGAGATGAAAGAGGAAATCTAAAAACATAAAAATTCAATTGTAATATATGGATCTTACTTAGATACTAATTTGAATAAACTTAAAAAAAATTTGGAGAAAATCAGGGAAATAGCACTGACTAGATAACTGAAATTAAGAAACAATTAAGAAATTTTTAATGCTAATGATATTGTAGGGTATGGGTTTTTTCCCCATAATCTTTAAGAGATACAAATTAAAATATTTATAGTAAAATATTATGATGTCTGAGATGTGCTCCAAAATAATTTGGCACAGAGTGAAGTTGTGAGTAGGAGTATAGAGAAAACAGTGGCCAAGAGTTGATCCTAGTTGAAGCTAGATAATGTTAAGTGGTGATTAATGATGCTATTCACTCTAATTTTGCATATGCTTACGATATAACAAAAAAAAAGAATTAGTAGATCAATACTTGAGTTGGATAAGAATACTTATTCCTGCTAAGCAAATAAATTCAAATAAAAATAATTATAAAATATCTTTTATACTTAAATTGGGAATGAACAGTTAACATGTAATATACCAAAACTGGTCTCAATTTTCAACCCAAATTTGCTATTTAGCTTCAAGTACAGGTTCAGCCTTTGAAAGACTGGATTACTCACTGTCCACATCAATGTCTTATCTGGCATCCCAGGACTTGTGTGCATAGGTAATTATTACATCTAATCAGTATAACAATATCAGTAATACAAATCAGGCAAGTTTTCTAAATTTATTGTTAATTAACAATAATTTTTTTTCAAATATTGGTAAGTATTCTATACATAACTTGAAACAAAAACCTTCCTATGTGCTTTAAATGGTAAGATTCTATCACTGTTTTAAGTACATTTATAGTTAAGATTGCCAGAGTAAAGTGCTGTAATAATTAATGATGATTGTTAAAGCTGTTATTTCATGTGCAAAAAAAAAGCACATTTAATTAGTAAAATAAATAGGAAAATGAACAGATAATTAATACAAATGTTAAGAGAGAATATGTTAACTATGTAATATTAGGAAGAATAAAATATTCTTGATCCAACACATATTTTATAAAAATTTAAATAATAGAAAAAATACATCATATTCATAATTCTAGTTGGTGTAGACTATTTGGTATATTAGCAATCATAAGATTAAACAAAATAAACTTTAAGAATTATATTTAATTTCTAGACATTGGATTCTATTTAGGCCATGGGTCTTTCAAGAAAAAAACATAGATGGAAATTATTCACACCTTATGGGAGCAAATTAGAAGCAAAATGTCAACTTGCTATCTCTAAATTAAGTGAGAAGGGAAGACTCCAAAAATCATATAGAATAACACTCTGAATACATCTTCCTTAATCCAAATATAATAAAAAATAAAAACTGTAAAAGAAAAGAAGAAAGTGTTAGGTAATCATGGAGTATACCAGACACATTTTGTTCTCACTAAAATTCAAAACAACAGATATTACAAAAATGCTTTAAAAGGACAATTCCTTATGATTATGAAACTATGGAGACTAAAAATGGAAGTAAGAAGTTTGTCAAAATGATTGCTACAGACTGTGAACCATTTTCAGTAGCTGAGTTGAAGACAAAGGATTTTTTGAGATTTGCAAAACTATAAATCCCAGATACAAAGTTATTTCTAGGAAATATGTAACCAAAAGGCTTCTTCCTGAATTATTTTCTATGTACAAAAAGGTTATTGATGTTATTTATAATGTCAGTTTTAAGTGATCATCTGTTTAACCTCAAAAATGTATGACACACTGACTAGTGAAGCAACCTAGCAGCTGACAATGCTGAAAATTATTATCTCTGCATTTAATGTCAAACTTTAAAAACCACATTAATTATTAAAATTTTAAAATATGTTTATTCTTTGATAATGATTCTATCATCAAAAAGAAATTCACTTTGACCAAAGTGATTTTAATATCAACTATTCAACATTCAGTTGAAATTGTTTTTTTTCCTTTCAGTGCATAGTGGATGGATGGATACATGGATGGATGGATGGATGGATAGATGAACAGATGAACAAAATAAATATATGGATAATATTAGGACTATATATGTATATATATGAATAGATGTATATATATCTAAATATATATGTACATATTCCAATGGCATAGACAAAAACATTTGTGGTGGCATCCTTATTAGAACAATACTTTGGGATGGAGCTAAAAGACATTCATTCTTCTTTTGCCTAGAAATCCCAGTTATGAGAATTTATCCTATGGGGGTGTAAAACTCTAAAACATGAAAAGTATCTATGCATGAAGACATTTACTAAAGCGTAATTTCCAGTATCATAAAATTGGATATAATCTCAATATCCAGAAATCGGGATGTGAACAGGCATGTATCTTTTTTTATTTGGAGTACTCATCACTCCTATTTATGCTCAGTTCAGTTTTATTGGCCTTGAGATCCCAATTTCAATGTCACTTCCTCAGAACAGCCTTCCCACCCAAATGGGGTCAAGCCCTGTTATTACACACTAGATAGCATGTTTTATTATTATTATTATTGAAATTTATACTTAATGTAATATCATTTTGAAGCTTTTTTGAGAAACACTGACTTCTCTCCCCTTCTCCTGCAAACAGTACATTCCATGAAGGTAAGGGGTATATTTGTTATCATTGTATCTTCGAGATACACAATAAATATTTATATACTTGAGTAATTAAATAACACATAATAATTTAATATTATAAAGATTATGTGCCAAAATATTAGGAGGAAAAGTATAAAGGATTTGATGTCTATGTTATCCTGGGAGAAAATCAAATATGTATATATATGTTTATACTTATATATGTATGTATGTCTATATGTGGTATATATATACTGGGTCAAAATAGAAGTCAGAAATATAAAAAGTGCTTTATTAGGATGATAGTTATATAACTGGCTTTCTCATAAATTTTTTTGAATATCCTAATAACGTTAAACTTAAAGTTATATTTGAACCAAACAAATAATGTCCTACTTTTTAGGTGTTCTTCTTAGTTTGAGGGAATATAGTTCATGGATGTATGGTAATTTCCCTAGAAAAGTTTATCAGATGTGCTTTAAATTTATAACAGTTGACTTTAAAAATATATACTAACAATATATAAGACAAAAATATTAATTACAAGTGAAAACTTATAAATTACTTAATATGTTGCTTTGCCAAACCAGATTTTGAATGCAACCAAGCTATGAAAATGTTGTTTATAATATACTGTATTATTTACACATTAGGGAAACATATTGCATGAGTAATCCTAAACCATACATGGTCCTAAAATACTGTGCACAATCACTTGCACATAAATGCCTCTCAAGTCTAGTCCAAATCCGTCTTTTCTTAGGTCAAGTCAAAAAAGGGAATTCTAAAAATCAGAGGCACCTGAGGGCTCATTTGAATGGCGTTGCAGAAGAAGTCTTAAATCAGATGATAATCTATAGTTGGCACTTTTACTAGCAATTTTTATTTTTGAGATTAAGTTAGAAATTGTTGGAAGCAAATGAAACTGCAATCTTTCTAAAAATTAAGTTGAATTCAAACCTAATGGGTTATAACAAACATTAAGTGAGTAATGAATATAAACTACATAGCATAGTGTCTGAGAGGAGTCAATAAATGTAAGCTGGCATTCACTATTATTAATAGTTGGAAGACACTGAAAACTATTTAAATTGTTATTTATTTTCACATTTATATTTAAATATCATTTTACCTCCTAGCAATTCAATTTACCAAAACTAGAACACACACATACAAACACATATACATACAACTTCTAACCTTTAGCTCTATAGAGGCAGAAGCTAATTTTTTTGCTTCAGTTATTGCGTGCAATTGTTGATAGTCTACTGGCTTATACTTGATGCTTCTTATTCCATTTTTCATATGAAATACCAGATTATCTGTTTTCATCAAAAACAGAAAATGACAAAGAAATAGTATCATGTTATTAGAAGTCAAAATATAGTTATGGCAAAAAAAATATATATAGTTATGGCAACATGCTGACTTCAGGTCTTATCTTTAAATATTTTAAAGTAAATATAAGAAATAATATATTAAAACATTCGTGGTATATTTGAAGCTCTATCAATATATTCCAATATATTCCTTGCATAAGATTACTTCTAAAAGGGCATAAAAGAGATACTTTTCATCTAAGTTAGTATATTGAGAACTTTAGAAAATTATAATGCCAAGATACAAGTGTGATCAGTTTTTATTTAAAAAGTATTAAGCATCACCTGTGAATATTTAAATATCACATTATTATAAATCAAATTAAAGAAATAATTTTGTTTTAAAGTCATAGCTGTATTTCTTAGAAAAATTGAAAAAAGAATTAATTAAATTTGAAAATAGGTTGAAACTGAAAGCTAAAAATTTAATATGCTAAACAGAATTAAAATGATATAAAATGTTTGTGCAGGCATTCTCTATCCAAATACTTAGTTTTGTATATTAGCTACTTTGAAAAAAAATAAAACATAAGTATAAGGTACTTTAAGGCCAAGTAGCATAAAGTACAATAAACTGAGTAATTCAAACAAAAAATGTACATTTGCCTCAATAATATGAATAACTAATCAGTGCCATGTGAAGTAATTAAGATTTATTAAGTATATCACGGATCACATGACTATAAGATGGCTCCAAAAAAGACAAACATAGTGAAGGACAGCGAGATTGTCCTGACAGCTGTCGAAGGTGATTTAAATGCCTATGGTGAGGAAACTGGAGAAACCCAAAATTAGCTTTGCATGATTACAATTTTGAAAATCAACATTTCAATTTTATATTATGCATAATACACCATAAATCACAAAGCAGACTTGAAAGTACAAAAATACCTGAGCTATTGTTTTTCTGAATTGCGATGAATGGTCGATCTCTTTTATTCATGTTTTTCATATCTGTCAAGGAAACAAGAGACAGCTAAAATTTTATAATAGTATTTTAAAAACATTTTTAAAGATGTTAAAGATTGTAAGATTGAGGCTCTGCGACAAAATGAGGTTTTACAGATTCCCTTTCCATTATCTTGCTCTAACTCTGTTTAATTTGTTCTTTCTGGTCTTCAGAGCAAAATCATGATGGCTATAAAAAGTTTCTCACCATTTCTACATAGTTCAAATTTTAATTATGACCATAAGAACTGTGCACTAGAACACATTCTAGAAATCAAAATTGTAAACAAGAAGTAATCGTCTTCATGAACTTGAAACCTAGTTTGGTTCCAACGATATAGAAAACCGAGTGAAAACCCTTTTTGATCAACATTCTTTAATATTTATATACAAATCATAAAGAATTGCTGCTCACCTTTCTAGAATATTGAGGGCCTCTAAACTAAGTAATTATTAAACTGAGGTATTATAAAACCGATTTAATTGTGTAATTTCTTATATCAGGGAATTAAAAAAATATTCTGATTTAGAACCTGAAGAGTTCACATATAATTAACGTAGTCTAACCAATTGTCAGTTATAAAAATAGTCACAGGTATATAAAGTATGACATAGGGAATTCAGTTAATAACACTGTAATAACTACGTATGGTGCCAGATGAGTACTAGAATTATCAAGGTGATCACTTCATAAGATATATAAATGTCTAATCAGTATGTTGTATACCTGAAGTTAATATAATATCATATGTCAACTGTAACTAAAAAATTACTTAATAAAAAAAGTTCTCACCACAAAAAAAAAAAATCTGTCAGTCTAACTTCTCATTTTAGCATATGAGACTATTGAGATCCAGAGAACTGACCAACATCATAGTGAACTTAAGGTCTAAAATCTTATATTCATAATACAAAAATCTCTGAAGATGAAGGTTTATTTCATAATCAATATGATGATCTAACCAATCTGAACTGATATCATCTGGTGGCAAACTTGACCCAAACTGAAGTTTATCTTATTTAATGTGAATACTCGTATATTTGTACAAAAATATTAATGTGTTTAATTATGGCATGCTCCCCAAGCACCACCAGTTCTAAGTAATAAGTTCTATATCACATTTATAGATCATTTGTATATAGATTTCTAAATATCTGAAAAACTCAAACTACATCTGGCCCCACAGATTACAGATAAGAGATTATGAAACTATTAAAACAAACATGCTCTGATTCCCACACAAGTAAATGTCATCTGGGTCATCTCAATTTTATGCTTACTAGTGAGAAATTTAAAGTGGCTAACTTGTAAAGTGCTTTTGGCTGAGTAATGGCTACTTGAATGGAATTTTCCATGTTAAATAATTTAAGAGCACTTAGTTTTAAAAATTATTTCATGTCCACCTTGTGTGACATTTTAAAATTGCTCACAAGTATTATCAAAATGTTAAGCCTTTTAGATCTACTTAATTACCAAAAATATTTTAAAATAATATATTTTGATAAGAAATTTCTTATAATGCAGGAGAAACGTTTGATATACAATGTAATGATAGCTTCACAGTAGCAGAGGGTTGAAAAAACATTTCACAGAGGGTTGAAAAAACATTTTAAAATAGTTAATTTTTACAGATTACCAGAAAATCTGAACTTTAGAAAAAAGATACATGACCTCAGTCTCTTCAGAAAAGGTGAACAATCAGGACTTCATTAGAGAAGAGGAAAAAAATAGCAAAGAGATTATTTATAACAATGCAGTCTTTTTAAGTGTTAAGATTTGCATTCTTTTCTTTCCTAGGAAAATCTCTTGATAAACTGAGGAAAGAAATGTCCGTTGTATTTAGGCTTAAAATTGTACAACATATAGATAGTTTCTTAACTATAAAATTGCCGAACCACGTAGACATATGTGGATTTTCCAACTACCCTCTGAAGGTAAGTTTTCAAAGGTGATGAGGATTCTGCCAGGACAATGTGAGAACAATATCAATCTGAAGAAATATCTTGGATGTAGCATCAAATTATGACATTTTTAAGTGTTAGTTCAAATACTATAGCTCAAGTCTCACTTAAGAAGTATTTTTTAAAAATGCAGAATTCTTTTTAAATTCTGAACAGAATGGCACATATTACTTCCAATATAAAATATTATGCATTATAATTAGTATAAGGTAAAATGATTGTCCTGAAAAAACTAGTGGAACCAAACTGTATAGAAAACAATAAGGTAAAAATTAAAATGTCCAGCCCTACTTAGCCCTAATACCTCCATTGTATTTAGCCCTGGTAGTAATGTTGAGTGTTTTATTTTATATTCTTTTAAAGATGTTCTCTGTATATACATGTTCATATCCAGTACAAATGCAATCACGATATATGTGCAATTCTACAAATTTCTTTTCATTTAAAACTTGATTCTCTTTCCAAGGCAAGGAACCTGGAAGTTTCTGAGGGACTTCAGAGTTCTCTTATGCCCTAACTCCTGCTACATCCTGAGAACTGTTTTAATCATTTCAAAAGCCCAAGAGAATATGCGTATATACCTAGTTTAAAGAAGTAGAAGAAAAAAAAGCGGGGGGAGAGATTTCCAAATTTTGGTGTGTATGTATAGAAGGGGTATTTGCAATATCTTTTTACTTGTTTTCCTGGCCCCAGCTACCATCACACAAGTTTCTGGTATGATTACGCAATATAATTTTTATATTATATTATATAATTTGTTGTACCTTTTATGAGAAATTCTTTCTGACATCTTTAATAAAATGATTCCAAAGAGAGTACTTTTTCTCCTGATTCATGGTCACAAATGCAGTGCTCTTTCTTTTGATTGCAAGCTTGTTCCTTAGAAGAAAACTGTTAATGTCAGGCCATAAGCGAGGTTACAGAAGTGTTCAACAATTAGATGAACTTTTGATGTGCTTTTTGCTATCACTGCTGAAGACAGTCTATCATCTGAAGTTTAAGACTGGGGTAGACACAGCTAAGTGTCAATATCCATCCTCTCTTATTTTCTTCCTAACAGGATCCATTTTTATTCAGGGTTACAATATTGGTCTTCGCTTGTATCTCTGAGGCTGTCAGTGACAAGTGACATTGTTCCAGCCAATGATGTAAAAGCAGAGGTCTGCTGGGAATCCAGGTACAAGATTTACTTTTTCATATAGGCACTGTCTCTTCTTCCCTCTCCTTCCTTCCTCCTTTCTTCCTGCCTGGAATGTGGATGTGAAACTAGAGAATAGGGAGGCTGTTATGATTATGTAGTGAGTATTGAGATGAAAGATAGATATTATCGCAGAAAAGAAAGGCAAAAGGAGCATGGGACAGTAATGATATTAAGAATCTGCTGTACCAGCCATGGACTACTTCTCTCTGGATTTGCTGTTATGAAAAAAATAAATCCCTGAGCTTCTATTATCAGGTTCTGTAACTTTCAGCCAAACAAAATTCCCAACTGATACAGACTGGAATTATATGAAGCACCCAGGAGATTTTGATGCCTCTCCATATAAAGCAGTATCAAAATTATTCTAGAAAGTACCTATCAATATAAGCACAGGATAAAATACCAGAAAGTATTACTATCATTGCTCTTCAATAGTAGCATGAGAAAATTACATTTAGCAGGATTTCTTATTTTAAAACCCCAATAGAGTTTCATTTGCAATTTCAACATAGTTGGAAGAGAGTAGGTAAAAACATGTGTAGGTGGTTCTGGAAAAGGAAGAAAAATCCTCAGAAACTTAACTCCACTATAAAAAATAACACAGAAGAATGTATTTGTGGGTTTTTAATACTGCGGGATAAATAATTGTTCTACAAAGGATCAATTATGCAAGAAGAAATTTTCTTTTAAAATGCTACATAATTTTTTTTAATTCTTAATAAAACATAGCAATCCACCACTCTTTAATAACAAAGATTATAAAACTCTGTTAAATGGCACTGCCTGAAACACAGTAGCAGTAATACATTTAGAATAAATAATTACAATAGGTAAGAAATATTAATTCATTTTTGTGTTAGTGCCGGTTAAAAAAAAGTTCTCTAGGCTTAGACATGAAGAAACAAAGGGAGGATTAAAGAGGTGAAGATAAAGTTTAGAAGAAGGGAGAGAAAGAGTGAAGAAAAAAAATTAGAGGGAAAAAATCTTTCCAGTTCCCTCAAGTTTGGGTATAAAAGAAGGCATCCTCTCTTCCAAGAAAGCAAACTCTCAGTTTAGATTGGCTGCATTCTTTGCTGATGTGGTTAGAAGTTTTACTGCACAGGAGGTAGAGCATCAAAGGTGGGCCCTAAGGCAGGTCTGGGTGGGATTTCCAGTAATAGGAGACAACTAACTCAGGAAGAGCAGTTCCAATGTGGAGAAGAGGGAGGGAACACCTGATGTGAGAAGACTAAATGAGGAAGGTGTAGTGAAGAAGTCAGTCTTTTCCTGTTTAAATTTTTGTTTCGGCTTATTCTTTCACACAAGAAAGGAAAGGGAAATTCACCACTATATTGCATAATCTCCTTCCACAGGGATCCATACTCTCTGAACAATTATTTGAAAGTCCTTAAATGAAAAATCCCAATAATATCCTATGAAAGCTGGGAGAAGTAGAAGACGAAGTTTCTCTCCCTTAGAGAAAGAGGGAAGGAAAAGTTCTCCTTTTTTCCTGGAAATGGGGGATGAGAGCTGGGGTTTGGGGAAAGAGACGGATTATCATAAACACAACAAAAAACAGTAAGAATTTGGCTGCACAGAATTTTTCACTTGTTCTTAAAAGTACCATCTAAATACATTGGTCCAAAATATAATGGTCAATAATACATGAAATAGTCACTAACATATAACTACAATACTACTTGTCATTGGCAATTAAAGACATGAGACATAAGAGATATCCATATTCAATGAGAGCTTTTAAAAAGATATTCTTATAAAAAACATTATATTGGACCAACAAAATAAGTTCACTTAAAGTTTAATTAAAATTAAAACAGCACCTCAAACTAAGATATGCTTTAACTCTAGAGTAGTGCTGGGCTTTTGAATAAGGTTACCAAAGACTGAATTCCAACTCTACCACTCATAAACTAGATGGTGGATGAGCCAAAAAATTGTAAAGATGTCAACTCTTCCAAATTGATTTATACAATCTCAACAGATCTCCTAAAAGATTTGTGTGTGTATGTGAAAATTGGCAAACTGATTTAAAAATGTGTATAGAAATGCAAAGAACAAAGAATAGCCAAGGGAATCTTCAGAACAGAGCTGGAGGAATTAAAGTATCATATATCAAAATCCATTATGAAGGTGTAGTAATTAACACAGTGTATTATTAGTGCAAGGATGTACAAACAGGCCAATGAACAATATAGATTCAAAAAACAGATCCGTACATTTATGGTCACCTGATTTATGACAGAGGTGAGGCACACCGCTGTGAAGTGTACAAAAAACAGTCTTCAGTAAATGCTCTTGGGTCTATTGGATGTTCATATGGAAAAAATGAATCTTAACCCCATACCTCTCAACATTTACAAAAATCAATTCCAGATGTATTAAATATCTAAATGTGAAAGACAAAAAATAAGGCTTTTAGAAGAAAACATAAAAGAACATATTCATGACCTTAGAGTTGGCAAAGATTTCTTAAATAGTTTAGAAAAAAATTGCTAACCATAAATGGAAAATATATTAACTTGGGAAGTACTAAAATTAAGAACTTCTGTTCATCCAAATATACCATTAAGGGAATAAAAAAGCAACCCAAGAAGTGGGAAATATATTCGCAATACATATATTCAACAAAAGACTTTTACAGAATACAGATATTTTTAAGTACCTACAATTTAATAAGGAAAATTCTGACAACTCAATAAATGAGGCAAAAGAACTAAATAGACACTCCACAAAAAAAAGGATACCCAAATGGCCAATAAACAAATTTAAAGGACTCATCTTATTCATTAGGAAAATTCAATTTAAAACCAAAATGCAATGCCTCTCTAAACACACTAGGGGGGCTAAAATGAAAAAATACCAAATGTTGGTAAGAAGATGGAGCAACCAGAACATTCAAACACTTCTGGTGAGAGTATAAATTGGTACAATTGCTTTAGAAAACTCATTGGCAATTAAGCTGCTGTGATTCAGCCAATCTAGTCCTTTATATATCCAACAGAAATGTGCACATATATGCAACAGAAAAAATGTATAAGTATGTTCATATCAGCAATATTCCTAGTATCCTCAAATTAGAAACCACTCAAATATCTATCAGTGGTTGAAAAGATAAATGGTGATATAGTAAAAAATTTACCCTTTCACTTTTGCTGTTGGGGGTGGGGCTGTGAGGTGGAGAGGGTAGTGAAATATTCATCAGCACAAGTGCTTCTTAGGTCCAGAATAATGGTGCTCTTGGATCTGTCCAATGGGAAGTGTTTCTAAGGAAAAGGGTATATAAACATCAGCCATATACCTTTAAAGTATGAACAAACTTCATTGTTTCAAGATATCTTTTATAATTACTAGCCGAGGTTTATTTGACATAGAGACAAAGTTGACAAACTTGATGAGAGGTGCTCAACTCATTTTAAAACCAAATGTGAGTCTTTCAAATAATAACGAAATGTATTTTGTATACAAAAAAGTTACCATAAAAATTCCTATTGTAGTATACTGTTTAATGACATGTAGATTATATACAAATATAAAAATCGTAAAACAAGATACAAGAGGGAGAATTCTAATTTTATAAGTGCATATATATGTACATAGATGTAATGAATATTAATAAATGATTATAAAGCTATCATCATAATGTGACAGTAGTAATTTTTATTCTTACTTTTTGCTCTTTTAAAAATAAATTTCCAGAAGACTTGAAAATAGTTTTCTTTTAAAAATATTTTAAATAATTTTAAAAAAATTTTAAAAATAACAGATTTACAGAAAAGTTGCAAGTACAGTAGAAAATTTTTTTTCTGAAGGAAGGTTTTATGTCCGAGGAGGTTGCTACCCTGATTCTCCACCATTGCTGAATATCTGAGGGTGTCTTTCCCACAAACAAGGACATTCTCCTACATAACCATGGGACAATTATCAATAAGAGATTAACACTGACAAATAACAATACTATCAACTAACTCTCAGACCTCATGACTTTTGCCAGTTGTTCCAATAATACTCTTTATAGCAATAAGCTCCAATTCAGAATCAAGCATTGCATTTAGTCATCATGTCTCTTTAGTCTGCTTCAGTCTGAAATTGCTATTCGGTCTTTGACTTTTATGATCTTCATACTTTTGGAAATTACAAGTCCTTGATTTGGGTTTTTCTCATGTTTCTTCATGCTTAGACTCAGATTATGTCATGAATATCACAGAAGTGATTTGTGTCCTTCTCATTGTATTCTAACCTGATTTCCATTTGTCCATTACTGATGATATTCACTTTGAACACTCAATTAAGGTAGTATCTGCCAAGTTTTTCCACTATAGAGGAACTCTTTTTCTACTTGTAATTAATAAATATTTTGTGAAGTGTTCCTTTAAAATGCTGTATATACCCCATTTTTAGTAAACATTTAAATTATGTATATATTTGTCCATATCTATCATTTTATTCAATGGGTTGAGCTATTACTATAATTTATTTTGATGATCAAATTATACCCATTTTGGCCAGTGGAAACCACTTTAAGCTATCTTCTGCATCCTATATTTTTCTTTTAAACAACACCCATTTATTAGCTCACAGTTCTGTAGGTCAGAAGTTTGGCATGACATGACTGGTTTCTTTGCTGAACTGTTCTACCAGAGGCTCTGGGGAAAATCCACTTGCAAGCTCATTTGTGTTGTTGTGAATTCAGTTACTTGCAACTGTAGGAGTAAGGTCCCATTTCATTGCTTATTGTCCACCACAGGCCACTCACTGACAGCAACTAAAGGTTACTTTCATTCCTTCCCAAGTAGCTCCCTTTATATTCAAGACCACCAGGGATAATCATTCTCATGTTAAACCCCTCTCATGCTTTGAATCTCCTTGACTTTCTCTATCTCTGACCTCTAAACCCAGATTTAAAGGGCTCATGTAATAAGATAAAGTCTATTAGATAAACTCCCTATCTTAAGGTTAACTGAACTGGAACCTTAATTACCTTGCCATATCCCTTCTGCAATACAGAATAACACAATCACAGGAGCAGTATCTCCTCATATTCACATTCTTGGGGCTAATCCAAGGTGTGTACACTAGTGGGTATGAAGTCTTGGGTGCCATCTTAAAATTCTGTCTACTTATGTAAAGTGCTAGAACATTATAAGCATTAGCTATTATTTGTTATCTGGAAAACTCAGAGAAATTTTAAAAAATAGCAATGACTTAGGAATGTCAAGGGTGTAGTGAACAGATATTTCAAGGTACCACCAAAGACATAAATTGCTAGAAGCTTCTGGAGACCAATTTGGCAATGTATATTGACAAATTAATAGTTCTACCTCTAGGAATTCAACTTTAGCTAAAGACATAATCAGAGGCATATAAAAAGATTTGTGAAAAGAGATATTTATTATAGTATGTTTATAATAAATACTTAAAAATAAACCAAAGATCTCATTTTAGGGGTTTAATTAAATAATATTTATTTAATGGAATACTGTGTAGCATTAAAAACAAAAACAAAAAACAAATAAAAACACATGGTATGAAAAATATTAAGTGAGAAGGGAACATACATATCTTACATGTGACTGAATTATATATTATAAATTTGCCTATGTAGTCTTATCCAATTTTAGTACAAACACCAAATAGATTCTTGCTTTTTCTTATCTCTTTTGAGCTATGTTATAGCTAAGCTTCTATGGCTGGCAAGATAGGTTTTAACCTCCTGACATTGCTGTAATTCAAACAAGGTTTCTGACAACTTCTTAGAGCCCAGCATCCTTCCTAGAGTGTGAGGTAGCCTTTTGGCAAGAAAAGGTCACTTGAAAAGGGAGAGAACAGTCCCGATACCATCTGTCTGGTCATGTTCATTTGCCAAAAACAACAAGGGCATTCTGAAAAGGAAGGCTTTGCATCATCTCCCCTGGTTTTCTGCACTGCTGCCTTACCTAAGGCCTCAAGTGCAAAAAGTGTGGTCTGGCCTCTGGCTCCTAATGTATAGTCCTCTTTTATACTAAATTGGTTGAATTACTTGCTGCTAAAATTTTAGAGTATATTTTTTGTTTGGTTTTAGCTATGAGAGGCATCCCAAAGTAAAAAATACGTATTAATTGGGGGTGGAGGGTATAACAGAAGTTAACAATTATTGAGAGTGCACCTCTTTACTGTACTTTATAACACTAAAATAGCTACTATTAGTCTCATTTTACAAGTGAGAAAACAAGCACAGAGGGGTTACATAACTTTTACAAGGATGCATTTAGGAAATGGCAAAAATAGGTGTTGAAGCAACTGGTTTCAGCCTTTTCACCATACCAGCAATTCTGGTGATATATATGGCAAATATATAGATCTACCTCAGAAATATTAAGTTTGCCAAGAAATATTAATAATTAGCTAGTTTAAGACCTACTGCAATACACATCACTACTACCCTATACATGAAGGTATATTAGTGATCTATAATGTGATTACAGTGCAGACTACTTTTTTCTCCTAAGCATTTTTTCAGCTCCAATCTCTCAGACGTTAACTTTCAAGTGAACAGGTGCACTTTTAACTGAGGGATCTAGATAACACCACAAGCTAACGTTGAAACCATTTTTCTCATTGATCTCTCAACCTGAATTGAGATATTTCAAACTCCATAATACTTGGAACTAGCATTTATCCATAGATTAAAAAAACCCAGGGTAGTTTCTTCTATCTCTTGCTATTCTCTGACACCAGGGAGGGAAAATATAATTCCACTCAAGAGTTTGAGCTCTGGAGCTCGAATATTAGGTTCAAAATCCAGCTCGGAGGACTTTCGCAAGTTTCTTAATTTCTCTGTGCCTCAGTTTTTCCACCTGTAAAATGAGGATAATAGTTGTACTACTTCAAGTAATAAGAATTACGACAGATAATTGTTGGGAGCCATTCTTGCCAAATGGCCTACAGCTGAATGCCCTACAGCTGGAGGCCCTACAGACCCGGTTAAAGTTGCCTGCAAACTAGAAGTTTGCAGAGCAGGCGGGCTCCGTGCAGATGGAGGAAGTTTGGCTTGGTGGAAAAAGGGTGAGAGGAGTTATGTAAATGTCAAGCAATTGTTTACAGGTGTGTGGGTTTTGTTTTTCATGCACTGTCAAGGATATAAATATGCAGTGTTAAATAAACTCTGGGGCCACAGTATTCACTGTGAGCCCTCCCGACTCTATCTTTTGTCTCTCTCTCTCTCTAGCTATCTTTTTCTATCTTTCTCAGTCCTCACTCCCCATCTCAAGAACTGTTCGATCTTAGCCGGCGGGCTCCGGCAGATAATATACAAAACTTTCTTAGAAGAGCATCTGACATAGAAAATGTCAACAAAATATACTAATCACTAATGTTATTACAAAGGTACTCATGGATGACTGAAAATGTGTCTATAGACTTTGTGACTCTTTGACTCTGATCTGAGAAACAATAAATTAAAATACAGACTATCATTTAGGCAATCATGTGGTACAATTGTCATCATTAATCCACGAGCACAAAAATAGGCACCAAAATTGCATGAATGGATTTAAGACTACATATTTGTATTTCTTCTTAAAGATTGAAATAGAAACATAAAATATTTAAATTCTCAGAGAGAACTTATTAATCTCCTAGCATATTTTGATGCTCTCTAGTAAAAGAATAACACCTTATAGCATAATAATACATTTTCATTCTCTCTACAACTTGAGGTAATATAAAGACTAAATTGTCCTTTAAAGAATTAGATTTCAGTTTAAATAGGTGAGATCATTTTCAAATATTATAAATAAAAATAAAGCAAAAAAATAGACAGTTTTTGTATGATAGAATTCCTGCTAATCGACTGCAGAACATGAGATTATGATAAAATTAAGTGAGCTAATCCTCGATCAACTCCAATTTTCAACCCACATTCCCTTAAGGGATGGATCATTATTCTTTCAAAAGTACTTATCCATGATTTCACAAACTAATTAAAGTGAAGCTTAATTTTTCTTTATTTTAAAATATTTTCACTATAGAGCTATGCAAAAAATACTCTGTAGGATCACTATCTTACCTATTTAAATTCATCCTGCTTTTTGACTTAATAATGATTTTCTCAATATTTAAAGTGTATTTCCGGGACAAGTTTCTCACATTTTCTAAAGCTAGTATAAAAATTTAAGAGGAATAGTTAAGATGAAATGTCCTGCTCTAAAAATGAGCTGGCACCTCCTTTGGTCATAGTGAAATAATGCCATTGTCACAATTGACTCAGGTTAGGCTCTGCTGTGACCAGTGGAGAAAAAGCCTTAACTGACTATCCAGAAATAAGAAAGAAAGACTGCATTGATCATTATCATGCTTCTATCTGTATGTACCTTTTTCCTAATCAAGGTTGTTTCTTAGCATTTATTTCAGAGAAAATTCTTGTTGTCCAATGATTGCGGTGTCCCACTTTTCAAAAGAAGTTATTTTAAGAACTTCTACCCTATATACATGCTGCTTGGGACTGCCGTAGATGTAAAATAATTGCCTATTGTCCTTAAGTGAAAACCTTCTCAAAGCACCAAGAAAATGTAACACAGCTATAGTTTATATAATCTTGAAACTTGCATATTAGATGACTGAAATCCTCTCGGACGGAAAGTTGGAAGTGGACTCCTTGTGTGGAAAGTCTTCACTCAAGACAAGAGGATAGGATTTTGTTAACCAATGTCACCATAAAATAATAAATTAAAAAAAAAAAAGACAAGATGATGGAAGGAAAAAAGCCATATCAATCACAAGGAACAGAAAATCTATGGACCAAATATGCCAGGAGGAGATTAAGAAGGGAGTAAGACTAGGCAGGGAGATCCAAGTTTAGAATGAGGAAAATGACGCTGAGGAAAAGCAGATGGGAATATAACTAGAAGGGTAAGAAAAGAATGGTGGGATTGCAAATTAATTGCTTAGAACAAAACTGTTTCTAACCCTTTTCAATAGCCAAACTCTTCTGTAAACAAAATTCTTTCTCCAAGATTTTAAATTTAAGGCCACAGAAAGCTTTAAGTTACTCTTTATCCAGTGACTACAGTCCTAAGATATAAAGTTTAACAGCCGTCATAAACCATATTTCCCACTAAAAGAAATAGGCCTGCAGTGAGCCTGTATGAAGCTGACATGCTGAGGTGGTGAATTTTTCTGAGGTCTACACTGAATCTTGCCCTTTCCTTGGCTTCATTTATTCCACCTCTGTTGATATTTCTGTGCCAATAATTTTTTCTTTTGCTTAAGTTAGATTACATTGTAACTAAGAATCCTGAAAAATACACTCAAGCAATGTAGAGGTTTGGCAGAAAGTAATTCATTGTTTGCAGAACCCCTCGGCAGCTCTGCAGAGCACCAAAGTTCCCTAGATCAGAAATGCAAAGCCACTGCCCTAAGCAATAGTTGTTATTGAGATTTGTATTTATGTGCAGGCAGAGATATAATGTGTGGGTAGTGTCAGGGATGAACTTACCCATACTCCATCCATTAATTTTAAAAGATCTTAGTATATTTATTGGTTTCCTGATATGCACTAGGCACTGTTCTAGGCATAGGAACCACAGCAGTAGATGAAAGAGACATGTTCATGGTGCCTACTATCCACTGGTGTACTCACTGGCAGTGATTTACAGACAGCAAGCTCTCCCTGTTATTGATGGTTGCCATTCTTTCATAATAATGCAATAAAAAGCATCAGTGCTGAAAATAAATATTTTATGTTTATCATGAACATTTAATTAAAAGATCAGTATTATTTGTGAAATGCTTACATTACTAGTCCTAAGACATTCTAGGTAAGCTTATGACTACCATAAAATCTTAGAGAACATTAATTAAGATGATGTGGATGAATTAAACATATGCTAGCAAAGTAATAAAGTTTTACTTTCTGCTACTAGTTACTAAAACCATTTTTACTCCTTTACAATATTGGGAGAACATCTTTCTCTACTTTTTGAAAACATGAGTTGTTAGCCCATATTACTTTCCTTAGCAGTTAATATTATTTATAAATAGAAATGATTAAAGGCTCCCTCCATTAGGAACCCAGAACTTCTAAGGATATTACTTAAACAAGAAAACAACTGAGTCCTGCGGTGAGATTTTTGATGCAGTGTCATGACATGAATTTAAAAGACTTTTGCCACTGTATTGAAGAACGAGACCTGGGCTTCCAGGGTTACGTAAGTAAATTTGTAATCACTTATCAGAAAATAACTCTGGGATTTTAATCACACTAGGGATAAAATCATTCAGGAATTTAAGTGAGCATTTCAAAATTCCACAAAGTTTTCACAGTAACAGAGGCACACGTGGTAGGTGTGAGAAAACATAGATGAGTATCTGAGAAATGGGGTGAAGTTTTAGGGTGAAATCACAAGGAGAATAATCCCAAATTCTTCCATTTAACTGGCAGTCTATCCTTCCCCATGAGACAGGAAGTGATGACCTTGCCAGGCACATTCATGTTGCATGGTCGTCATTTCACTCCACATACTCAGACATAAAGCCACTTCCTGAATCTAGTTTGAGGTTGTTTCGGGTAGAGCTTAAAATGGAAAAAATAACAGGTTCTTTTGCATAGCATTCACCTTTTTTGTATTGGTTCTGCCACTGATTTATTCATTCACCCCATATGTACCCTGAGTACATACTGTGTTCCAGTCACTGTATTAGGTGCTGGAGCTACAAAGACAAAAAAGACCCTATCCTTCAACAACTCTGAGCATATCGTAGTGGCCTCAAAACTTTTTTTTATTACATACTCCTAATCAATTTTTACTATGTTTTGTCAATAATGGATATAACTATTTATAAACTGTTATAATTTTTCTATATTATTGTTATATTAATTTCATCTAATATCTCAGGGCAAAATAAACCCTTAGGATATTATTTCTAGATAGCAATAGTTGATGGAAATCTATATTTTAAAAGATCTTAATTACTTTAAATCTTCAGTAAAATGTAATCAGATTGCTACTGTGATTGTTTTACCTATAATAGGTCTGATGGCAGGGCCACTGTACATTATTGCCCACAACCATGTGCTGTATTGCTGCTGAGAGAGTCCTCACAGAGGAGTCGGCTCTGGCTTTTTCTTGTCATTTGTTCTGCCTACATTAAAAGTATCATCTAGAATCCAGGGATCTTTGCAGGAATATATTTAAGGCACTTGTCCATTTTATAAAGTTTAGCTTTCATTAAAAAAAAAAGTTCACATAATCTGTAAATCCTCTTAAAACAGATAAAAGTAATTATAACATTTCACAATATGCTACATATGAGCAAATCAGTGAGCTCAAACTTGATATAATGAAGGACTGTATGAAGGTATCGGGATGGATTCATGCATTAAAGATTAGAAAAGCTTACTTTATTTCTTTAGATTTGAAATAACTATAAATAGAAGATCTAGCACTACTTCCGATACCTTCCTGCACAGGATTGACCTGCACTCTACGTAGAAGAACACTGGTCTGCAGAGTGAGACAAAGATCCTGGCACCTGAGATACTGGAGCACAAAGGGCAGACAGTCTCATTTTGCTCTAGGCAGAAGGCCATGGTGGAGAAAGGTGAGTCTTAAAAAATAGTAGGGTGGTTTCATCATGCATAGGAAGAGATAAGGGCTTAGAAGATACAGCTATTTAAGTCAGGCAGCACAAGAGCAAGATGTATTTGGAGTAGTATAAGCAAGCAATTCTAGATGGCTACAGGTTAGGGAGCCAAGTTGGCAGCATTAGCTATAGACAGAAAAGTAATAGATGAAAAGAGGATTGATAGAAATCTGCTGATGTCGAGAACACTGATGGCTTAGATTTAGAAAAAGGCAGCCAAAATTAAATAGATGAGAGGACAAGAGAACAGATCACAGAAATAAGATAGATTTTTAAGGAGAAAACATTGAGGAACATGTCATATAAAAGACACTGGTGTGGAGCAGATTTTTGAAAACTAAATAAATGTTTTTCAACTGCAAAAATATCAGAGACTAGAGCAGTTACCCATAAAGCTTTCCTAGTACCAGATATCTGTGAGTTAGACAAATAAAATAATTACATACCAAGTTTGATTTAAAGGATGTGATGGCCATTTTGCCCTTAATGGCCTAGCTCTTAATACTCTTCTTTGTAGCCTTTTTACTCTTCAATATCTCTATGAGACTCTGGAGACTGACCAGTGAGAGGCGGGTAGGTACAAAGAGCTGAGTCTGTATCACTGAATCTTACCCCACTTACAATTCACCAGTTTTGAGTTTATTTACAGAAAGTAAAGCTCAGCTATTCTGTGTTAATATGTTAATACATACATTCATACTACTATTCTTATATCAAATCATCACATTGTACACCTTAAGTGTCTTACAATTTTATTTGTCAATTATGCTCAGTAATGCTGAAAAAATTTTACTATTCTTGGAGAAAAACTTTTACAGAAAGACAATATACTATAGTTAAAGAAAAGCAACAATTTACCATTGACAAATGGTAATTGAGTTGAGGATTTCAAGTTGCATCTGAACCACACACAATAAAATTAAAAGTTTTCATAGCTGGTATCCAAAATGAAAGAAAAGGGGAAGAAAGTAGAACTATTTTGAAATTGCCAAGTAGCTGCAAGGAATGCAAGGAAGCACAAGCAAATTCTACAAGGGTTGGCACATTTGTCAATGAAGGGCTGTTATGGACAAAGTTGTCTAATACATAACAGTCAGTAATAAAGCTTAGCAGATATCAGGGAACTCTGCATTGAATCACCCTAAATCCTTCAACTCTTCTCACTGTCTCTCGAAAAAGGGCCTACTCTGGGGGAATTCCCACACTCCTTGGAGCTTCTGGAGTAGGGAAAAGAGAGAAAGATCAATGAGGACTTTGAGAGTCAGCCCTCTAATGCTCCCTTTCATGTGCCCTATGCACATTAAAGTGGGACCACTCTCCTTGAGGCAATTCCAGATTTTACCATATAAGCAGTAAAACTTCACCACCTTGTTCTTACCACACCTTGACAACTAAAAATTTTTCCATTTACTCTGCTTCACGTAGCAAAACTCTTCTTTGTTCTCCTTTTAAAATGAGTTATTATAAAAAAATTCAAAAATTACTTAAAAGGTCCATTATAATCTTATCCCTTAAAGACAGCAATTTTATAATTATTTCTTCGGCTTTGTTTTCTTTTTCATTATTCATTGGGTCTGTTCCTTAATCTGATCAAAAAATATTAATTTTTAAAAGATTACATTTTTAGTTTAGAAGTATAAAATATGTTCAAAATCTATTCAAAGCAAAAATGCTACACTCTTGTAATATAAATATAACAGGATAAATAGCACCAAGCAATAATATGGCCTCACCTATTTGAGGGGACAGCTCTAGGCAAAAAGTAGAGTAGCTAACAAACTCATGTCTGCTTTCCTGCTTCTGAGGCAACAGGAAGCCTGCAGGTGACACAGGGACCCATTCCAAGTTCCACAATCCTGTCACTTCACCTGAAGGGTGACTCATGCTTCACGATGGCCGCTTCCTCTTCCCTACTGTCCCAGGAAAATTCCCATTAACTCAGACAGTGGTTTGAAGAATGTAATCTGATTAATTTCATGTTAACATGTGAAAGAAAGAAAGGTTGCTTAAGCAGGGACTGTCCCAAGAGTATGCTTGTTAATGCAAAAAATCTCTAATGGCTAGAATTTCCGGATGGGTGATAAAGTGAAATGGAAGAATTTCCAGCAGAGATCATTTTGATTTGAGAAACTATTCCCCAGAGAAACCGAAAATCACAACAATGTGGAAAGCTTGTCTCTGTTTACTTGAGTTCTAGCATGACACTAATTTCCCTGCAATATTACACTGTAAAGGAAGGAGAGCTGGGCAGCAAGATCAAAGACATAGGAATGATGTACATGCAGATTCAAATCAATGTTACCCCCTACTAGGGGAATGTCTTTGGCAAGATGATTTATTATTATTATTATTATTATTATTTACGCCTACAACACTTGGTCTTCCTAGGTGGTCTCCCATCCAAGTACAAACCAGGCACAACCCTGCTTAGCTTCTGAGATCAGACATCGGGCTTGTCCAGGGTGGCATGGCCCTAGACCATGGACTGTGGCTCTACTGGGGCACAAACCCAGGACCTTCTACGTGTAAAGCAGACAAGCTAACCACTACACTATGGAACCACGTCCTTTAGCAAGATGTTGTTGCTATTGTTATTAAAGTTCTCAGACCTCTTTCCTCACCTAATAAGCAGGGTTGCTGTGGAATTAAAATGAATAAAATAGCATTTCTAAAGTGCTTGGCACACAGTAGATACTCAAGAATAGGAGTTATTATCATTTATGTTATTTCTTTCAGTCTTTATACAACATTTAATCAACTGGGATTTCCCCAGTGTTCTGTTAAGCAATAGTAGATGGAGTGGTGAAGGATGGTCCAACTCCTTGCCAATGAGCAACAACACATCTCTTATTATACACAGTTATCACTCATTGAAATGTTTATAGTTTTGCAAAATTTTTACCCTGAAAGAGATTGCAAACCAAACCAAATTTGGTCCCCAATATAATTACTTTAATCTTCACAGTGTTTAGTTGAATTTTGTTATCTGAGTTTGTTGTCAGCATTCAACAATCAGAAAATAATATAAAATCCATATTTTTATTATCTTCTTAAAATTCATGTTTCAAAAGCTTATTCCCTTATAAAAATAACCAATGGAGTGAGTAGCAGCTAGTTAGAATATGTTCTCCAGTAAGCTACTGTCCTCGTCATGCTTTATCTCTTCCCAGTACTGATGTCGGTTGCCATTTATCATCTAGCTTGCACTGCTGCCTTGCTAACTCTCAGTTCTCTTCTACAAATTGTCATTTCTGGCCTGGTTCTTACCGGCATTTGAGTTAGTGACCTCTGCCACAAAGCTAATAAATATAGTCCACAATACTACATAGCACCGTATTCAGGTTCTGAAATCAGATAAACTGGATTCGAATACCGTCTCTGGATTACTAGTTTTGTGATCTCAGGCAAGTTACTTCACCTAACAGAGTCCTAGTTTCTTCAACTCTATAAGAGAAATAGTAACTGACTCATTTCACAGGGTTGTTATAAGGTTTAAATACTGCAATGCATATAAAGAATTTTTTCATACCTGGCTATAAAAAGGGGCAATAAATATTAACTACTACAATGACAATGATGATGGGGAGACAGCAACAGCGATGATGATGATAATGATGATGATGATGATGATGATGATTGCTGCTGTTGCTATCACAATCATTACTTATGGGACTTTCTTCATTCTCATTTCTGCTTTCTCAAACTGGAAATCGAAATTCATTCAGAAAGCCCTAGGGAACATGAAACCTTTCAAAAGTAGGAAAGAGCAGTTTCTATTCACCACTGCTCACGAGTGCAATGAGGCAGGTGCAGAATGAAGTGAGAGAGCTTTCAATCTCAAAAGCAATGGGACCACTAGAAAGCCGGACTCATGCTCAAGCCCAAGAAGAAGGCAAGAATCTGTCTCCAAATTTCAGTAAGAAAAATGTTTCAGATGAGCCAGACAGAATCAGAGTTGGGAGAAGACAGAACCTCTAAAGAATTTCTGAAGCTATACAGCTTCAGAGGGGCAAGGGAGGTAGGTATCCACAAGCTGGTGCTGACCCAGGGAATATAAGCCTTTCTCTTTGGAAAAGAGGTACTGAGGAAGAGCAAGGCAGGAGAGGGCAAGAACACTGATAGAATGACGGCAACAAGAAAATAGAGGACAAACTGTGGTGAGAGCAGACGAGCCTGGACCTCAACTAAGGAGCCAAATACAAGACTAAAATAGAAGGGAGATCATGCAGATGGTGAGAATTCTACCATGTGTGATCCACACAATCTGAAATTACGTCTCCTGAGGGTTTCCAAAAAACACCTGGGTTGTGCATGGAATGTACTTAACAGCTCGGTGGCTGGCCTTATATCAACACAACTAAACATCCGTCTTTTACAAAGTACTTTCACGTTTATCATTTGATCCCAGACTAGCTATATGAAGCAGTATCCCCCTAATTTACAGATGAATAGCAAAAAAGAGATTAAGGCTATTGCTTAAAGGAAAACAAAACAAAACGAAACAAAATAGTAAATGGTAAAGACTGCTAAAGCTTAATTCTTCTAAAAACAATTACTGCTCACTGCTCTTTCTTTAGAAATTGCATTTTGTTCACCATGTGGTTTCCAGGTTTGTTTATCCCTTTATAATTTTCCTTATTTGTTTAAGAAAGTTTTGTTTTATTATTGGGGGGTGTTTATTTTTAATATAGATAAGTCTTGGTTGAAAACAGAAGAAAAATGTCAAGAAAAAATGTTGAAGCTTGGACCAGCATAACTAAAAAGATTAGTTTCCCTGTGATGTCAGGCATTAAGTCACCAACAGTCCCAGCTACAGATCAGAGTAACCCAATTTCATCACCACCATCCCAGCACCCGGACACTAGAGCAGGGGGTTATATGTGGTAACATTTTGATAAGGGACTTATATTAACTTCAACCAGTATATTTTCATATACCCCCTCACCCCCACCAATGGATAGATTAATTTTGTGTTATTCTAGTGGGAATGAAGGGTTACAGCCAAGAAGAGACTAAAAGTTGTAGAAAAATGGAACTCAGAGGAATATTCTCTGCCAGGATTTGGAACTTGCCCATTTACATAGTATAACTTTGCCAAGAACTTTCCAGTTAGTACTGCTTTCAACACTGATTAGAAAGTAAAATGTACTCTCTCAAACTAGAGTAATACATTTTTTCCTCAGGTCATGTGATTTTGCTTTAAGAGAGTTTTCCATGGCTGAGAATAGAATATGTCTCTAAGGTTCCCAGTCCAGTGAACTAAACAATGTGGCTTCTTCATTTGTAAATGGTCTGTTTTGAAATGATCAAATCTTAACACTTCACCAAGCTAAAAAAGGAAACAAAAGGAAAGAAATGATCTCTTAAGCTGTAAGGTTGGGGCGGGGGGAGCTGAGATAGGTTTAAAGTTACCTATAAGGCTGCTAAGCTAAACTAAATCAATTGATTCCATTTTTTAAAAAATCTAACAAAATCCACCACAATTTTTTTCTGAGCTAAAGTCCACATTTTGATCCAATGATATATATAATAGATTCACAGGAAATGTTGATATTTCATAAGATAGAGATTTAAGGATCTAGTGTGTAAGTTTACAAGATTGGGCTTTCAAACAAGATATACATGTGGACACAGATACAGACACACATGCATTTTCACAGACCAAAATGCACAAAAGGCACAAAGGTGCTCATTTCAACCAATGAGGGAAAGTACCTGCGACACATATTGCCTATCTATTACATCATTAAAGTGTATATTTTTAGAGCTACTGACCTTTACACAAATGAAACAATAAAGCTGTTCACAAACGTGACAAAGAGCAGATTTTCCAAAGAAAAACAGTGGGCCACTGTCTCTAATGCATCCATCAAACTAAACAATTAAAATGGCATCTAGTACAAAATTTAAAAAGCTACTATAACATAACCCTGACAAGATTATAGGTCCTGTCTTGAAAAAAAAAAAACTGTTTTGCCTAGGCATTCACTTAAAAAAGAAAGGAACTAATTTATTTATTTAGCAGATGAATGGACTGCATAAATTTAAGGCAATCAAAAGAAACTCAGTGGTCCCAACCTCCTTAAGCTGCTGCCTAACGAACTTGGGCACTGGTGGCCACAGACTGGTCCTCAAAACAGTCTTAATAACAAACGCTCATTGTGTGGATTTGATAGACCTGAATTGAAGTCCTAGTTCCTCAGTTACTAGTTACATAAACTTGGGTGAATTACTTAACCTTTTAACTTCCTTTGTCTTTTGTGATATAAGTATCATAATACCAGTTGCCAAATGGAAGTTATGCTATATATACTGTTATAAATGAAATTATATAGGTAAATACTTTAGCACAATGCCTTGTATAGAGCAAGTGCCCAATAAATGTCAGCCATTATTATTATTGGTAAAATCTTATATTAAAGTGACTACATAATTTCTCATCCAATCCAGGCACTTTTGATGTTGAAAGGGAGCTCCATTAGCAATACAGTGACAGGCTACCCTGATCATTGTCTGTGTAGCAGTCTGGTAGTTTAGAATCCTGGGGACTAGGAGCAAAGTTTTACTAATACTCAACATGAAATACATGTTAGTAAATAAGAATGCATAGCCACCCATGAATGAAAATATTAGCAATGAGAAGGAAGGGTTCAAGTTAATTGAAAACTTCCAGTTTTATAAGCAGTTGATAATATAATCACATCAGAGACAACTGTTAGTATCAAATTTTTTCAGCATTATAAATTCAAACAGATAAAACCTTTTTGCAATATCACTTTATATAAGATTTTGAAATTAAGAGATTTCTAAATTTGCATTTATGATAAAACATCCTTAACCATTTCTTATATCTAGACACAATTTCCTATGCAGTAACTTTAGCATAGCTTTTTTGCTAGAAATTAAACTAATTTTAAAATTAAGGAAGAAATAGCATAGCACTTATCCAAACTGTCAAACTAAGAAAGAAGTAGCCTGAACAGTATACCAGAATATTCCAGTCATTAGAGAGGACTAGCTTCTTCTCTGATATCCTTAACTCAAGCATTGTGCTTCCAGTAAATTAGCCAACCCATTCTGAAACTTGAAAGAGTACAATCAGTAAGTGTTTATCTAAAATCTTCTTGTTAATTTTGATAACTGTATGGAGATCTTGTGAATGTATGTGTAGATGTGTAGATCTTGGCAAAGAAGAGTTATCAACTGACTAATGAGTCAGTAGCAAGATTAAAAGGGCATTTATAGGGAGAATTTTAAAATTTTGCCTGTTTTTGAAAGAATGGGAGAAAAATAAGAATGCATCTTTGTTTTTTCTTGTATTTTCATTAAGAAACAGGAAAAATTAACAAGAAACAATTAAAAATGGTTATGGTTACAACTGGGCACGGGAGGTAGAAGGGGAACAGAGCTGAAGTGGTAATAAGATTTCTCCTTGTATACATTCTGAATCATTTTAATTTTTGAACCATAACAAGTATTAGATACTCAAAAATTAAAAGAATTTTAAAATTGTCTATTTTAATAAAGTAAAATGTTCAACGAGACTGTCTTGAACCTATAAAAAGAATTTAAACATAGGGGAAGATAAAGTACCTCTATACCTCTTATAACTAAAAACTTTATTAGTCATGATAGATGATATTTAATAAGTCTAAATGAAGGAAATGGGCCAGTCTTAATTAAAGATAATTCAAACTTATGCAAATAAAGATACAGACACAATTCATATTTGATCAGCAACATCTTATTACTCAGATTTTCACTGAATTTGAAAAAGGAGATAGAAACAGAATAAAGCTGAAGAAAATATTGGAAATATGTGCAAACTGTTTTCAACTTAATCATCTACATAAAAATGTGTTAGATGTTTATTTTTCATTAATAAACAGTTAAGATGGAATTGTAATTTTAAAAGTCCTCAGATAAGTTAACGACTTCCTTATTTACATATTTCATATTTTGTTATAGTAGATACAATAAGAATTTACAATAGTTGAATTTATTCAGTAGTTTGATGAATAGTAAAGTCATATGAAAGAATGGCTATGATTCATATATATACATATATATATATGAAACAAGCAATATATATATATATATTAAACAAGCATACAGATCTCATATGTGTGAATATATATGTATATACATAAATTTGGTGACTTCTGAAACAATTTTTAGTTATTTGTGAAAACATAACATAACTCGTTTATAGATGCGAGAACAATCTGATGAAAACTTCTGCCTCTTTATTGATTGCCAAGGAGGTTCCATGTGAAATAGCTGGCTGGACCAGCACCTCCTTCCTCCTTGCTCTCTCCATGTGCATCTTCCTCAAGCCAGCCTGCTCTGTGGCCTTGCTACCCCAACTAATATTTACTTAGATACTTTGGATCTTAAAAACAAATCAAAAATTGTAGAAGCTCTTGTCTGTAAGAGACCTGAAAAGTCTCTTTTCAGAGATCCGAAGACTCTCCTTATCCTCCCTAGTGCCTGAAGCCTGAGCAGAAATGTAATTCTCTATAACAGGGCTGCACTCAGGATTGGGCAGAGTTCACTGCTCGAGCTGGTCTAGCAATAGAGAGAAATGGGGGTTGAAATGCTCTGCTTGCTAAACCACATGCCATGGTGCGGGGCTGCATCTGCCTGTTTCTAATTCATACAAAAGTGTCCTGTGGGCTAGTGTGAGCTCTGAGTCATAATTTGACATAGAGGTGAGAGGTTGGCCCCTTTTTATTCTCTGATATTCTTCCCATCACAGTGAAGTATAAAATATAATATACACTTTTAGTAAGTCATTTTAAAGTACTACTGAAGATAACAGTCAGGTAGGTACAGTATATTTCCAATGTAATCAACGAGCTCTGTTTTGTCTAGATTGATACAAGTATGGCTCCTTTCCTGAAGTTTCCCTTCTGTGTTTTTCTCTCTCACTTCTCTCACTCTCCCTTCCATTTCCCTGTCTTCCCCACTCAATATTTCTCTCTTGTTCTCTCCTGACCCCTGACTTCATCCCAAGACCTTGAAGAAAACAAAATTCATTCTGCCTGAGTTTTTGATACAATGCTCAAATTTGGGTTGAAACAGTTCTTTCTGAAGCCATCTGCCACCCAAGCTGTTTGCATCCTTCACTGAATTCCCATTTCTAAAACTAGGGAGGAATCAAGTGCCTTTGCTGCCAGCTTCCTCTGAATTCACCCCTCTGACTTCAGTCTGCCCTCGGTTTTTCGTTGCTGGCTTCTAGTTACCTCTGCTCCTTCCCCAGGCATCTTCTTTGTTCTATCACATTTCTATCAGGAGTCACCCAATCTCTAGATATCTCTCTGTTTCTTCTACCAACAAACTGACAATGTCTTGCTCTTTTCATAAATAGCATCCCCTAAATACACATTTGTATCAAAATGAGATTTTTAAGTGACATATTATTCAAAAGAAGTTATGCAGGGAGGAGGCAAGAGAATTAAAATGTTAAATCAAGCAACATTCAGAGCCTGCAATATGCTAATTAGCTCTGCAGCCAGGCCAGGAGGACCCTTGAAGAACAGAGAAAGATTTATGCTGGGATTGCTAACAACCCATTTTCAACACCTGTGAAGGGGAAACAGGAAAAACAGTCTTTAAGTGGCTGCCCTACACAAAATGGTTCATCTTCTATGGCTAAAACAATAGAGAACCTATGCGTTAAGGGCCAGGAACTGCCAGTAGGCTTTCCATGACTTCTCACTCTTCCTCTTCTTGGTCACTGTATGTCCATATCAAAGGAAATGGGTAAACAAAGTCTTTAAATTAGAACTCACAGGAACTAAAGAATGCTATATAAACTGGATCCCTCGACACACAAGGCTTTTTCTCCTTCTCTTGGGTTTTTGTCTTTGCTTTACCCCTTATTTAATAAACTTTCCTTTGACCCAACTTTGGTGTGTGTGGTGAATTCTTTCTACACCTTCCTCCAAAGGACCCCCTTCTCTCAATGCACGGTTTGGTCTCCCCGTCACTTGGGAAAATTTGCCCTGTCCTGCATCAGAAGTACAATATACATTTTATTTAACTGGAAAGAGAGATAACATATAGTAAGGATACTGACAGTTATTAAATTTTGGCATCTAATAGAAAAAAAATAGTGGTAAAAACACCTAGATATCAAGCAAAATGAAAAACAAAGTGGGTCCTAACTTAAAACTGGATCTTAACTGGTCCATGATTGGAGTCCATTATTGCATGTCAGGTGTGGTAGAAATCTTGCAATAGTATGCGAAAGTTTTTGGCATTAATATTTCTGGGGAGAGATTATATATATTTCAACAGCTTCTCAGAGGGAATCTATGACCTAAATCAGCTTAAAATGTTGAAGGACAGTCAATGACTGAAATATCCATTCTAAGTAATTAATAAAATTATTTAATATTTAGCCTATTTTAAATGCAAATATTAAATTCTATGTATAAATATTAAAATGGTTTCATCATTGGTGGGAGTATGATAGATCCAGGTAAGCTTTTCAAGTGTCATTCAAATAATTTTATACATGACTGAGAAAATATGAAGGTATTATTTAAATTAGTATTTCCTAAACTTCTCTGATGTGATGATGTGACTCACTTGCAGTGCTTACACTTAAAAAAGTAAAAGTCCTAGACCCCACCCCACAAATACTAACTTGAAATTTGGAGGGAAGAGGCCTAGAAAGTTTTTATTACTTTTTTAAAAAGATTTGTTTGTTTGTTTTTTTAGAGCAGTTTTAGGTTCAGAACAAAATTAAGAGGAAGGTACAGAGATTTCTCATATACCCCCTTGCCCCACCACACATGCAAAGAAACAAGCCTCCCGCTTATCAACATTCCCCACCAGAGTGGTACATTTGTTGCACTTGATGAACCTACATTAACAACCATTATCATTCAAAGTCCATAGTTTACTCTACAATTTCTTCTTGGTCTATACTTTTTCCGGGTTTGACAAGTATGTAATAGTATGTATATACCATTACAGTATCGAACTAAGTAATTTCACTGCCCCCCACACCCCCGCCCAGAATCCTCTGTGTTTCACATATTTTATCACTTCCCCCTGGAATGTTTTTAAAGAAGTGTCTCTGGTAATTTTTACTAATTAGAAACATTTTATGGAAAGTTTTCAAAGTTGTTATTGATGTCCTTGTTCATCACAGAAAAACAAATGGACTAACAAAAAGAAAACCAGTAATCCATGCCCTAATTTTTAAAAAATATCTATTTAAAGTTGGATTCCTTTCTTCATAAAATTTTGAATATAATCGATTAATAATTTATAAGAAAAATATTTGACCTTTTTAGCAATATAATAAATATTAAAGTAAATTTCATAATTCACATGTAACCAGATATAAAGGTTTTTCTACCCAAACAATTTTTCCAAAGTAGATTCTAGAATACACTTACTAAAATATTTGAAGGGCTTCATGCATGTAAGTCTAGAAATTTGATAAATTATCATGCATAAAGTATTAAGAAATTATTAAAGGAATCTTAACATAAAAAGTAAAATGTTAAAAGCAGCAGCAGGGGTCAAGTATTTTCTCTCAAACATGTTATTCCATTAAAATAATAGTTTTTTTGCACAAAAAGATTTTCTAATGTATTAAAACCATCCCAGGAGGATTATTTATAATGGCCACTCTAATGGGCTAGCCCAGAGACTTTACTCCACAGTGCTAACTTTAATAAAAACATATTGAGAGAAAATTTCTTTTTAATTTTAAGTATTTAATTTTTAAAATTAATGTAATCAATTCAATTTGACAAATATTTGTTTAATATGTACTACAAGCCTGGCTCTAGGCTAACTTAGCTATGAAGGATAAAGCAATGAATAAAGCACAATTCCTACCCTTGAGAAGTTATTCTGTCGTGAATTTATTTTAAAATTTTTCTCCTCCTTTTTAAAATTTTGGGTAAACTAAATCAGGGGTTGGCAAACTTTTCTTTAAGAGGGCAGACAGTAAATATTTTATGCTTTGTGGAACTACAGTCTCTGCTGCAACTATTCAATTCCATTGTGTAGCATGAAAGTAGCTATATATAATATATAATCTAAGAAAGCATGCCTCCAATAAAACTTTATTTACACATATGGGCTGCTGAATAGGTTTGGTCTTTTGGCTGTAGTTTACAAACTATTGGACTAAACAATTTGTGAATTTCACCTTTAAAATGCTTATTTAAACTTTGATCATATCTGCCTTACTAAAAATGTTTAGACCAGGAATAGAGAAAAGAGGGTAAACCAAGGAGATAGGGGATTAAAGTATTATAGATAAAAGAGGCTGTGAGATATCAAGGAAGTTGTTAAAGTAGAAACCACAGAGTTGCCCAAACAGAAAGTGATTCCTCAAGAAAGGTCAAGCTCTACAAGAAAGTAGAATCAAATATTCAAACTATTGAAAGAGAATAATATATGCAACAAAGTTATCCTTTAGATATGAAGAAGAAATACTTTTCTAGACATACAGAAGCTGAGGGAATTTACTACCATAAGATCTGCATTACAAGAAATACTGAAGGTTATTCTACCTGAAACAAAAGGACAAAAGGATATAAAACTTAGTAAGTTAGGAAAATGACTAACAGAAGCAGACAGAAGCAGAAAACTGAAACTTATATTCAGAAGAGGGTATTAGACACTTAAATATAACGTAAAGGTTAAAAGAGGTAAAAACATTTGAAAAAAAGAGAGAAGCAACAGCCAATAGCTACTGTAATTTGGAAATGAACTCATAGCATAAATAGAGATAATTTGTGACAACAAAAACATAAAAGGGGAGGAGGGAGTAAAGGTCTGAATTTGCAAAGGGAAATGAAGATAAGATGTATTCAGAATAAAAAGAATAACTGTACAAATGAAACTTTCTTTCGCATAAACTTAATGGTAACCACACACACACAAAATCTAGAACTGTGACACATAACAAAAAAAATAGAAACGAGGAAAAATCCTAGAATACCATCAAACTAAAATAACAGACAGAAACTCACTAATAAAAAGGCACAGAGTAGCGGATCAGGTCAAAACACGAAACCCAACCATGTGCTGCCTTCAGGAGACACATCTCAGCTATAAGGACAAATATAGACTGAAAGTGAAAGGGTGGAAAACAATAAGCAAACTGCATCTCGAGAAAAGTGGGTGTAGCCACACTTATATTTGATGGAACAGATATCAAGATAGAGACAAATATGAACATGTTATCATGATAAAGGGGACAATACATGAAGAAGACAAAACACATTAATATATACGCAACCAATCAGGGAGAGACAAAATATATAAAGCAACCACTAATAGGACAAAAGGGAGACCCTGACAAAAAACACAATCATAGCTGAGGACCTAAATATTCCTGTGGCTAGATCATCCAAACAGAAAAAGAAACCCTTATACTCTGCTGATGGGAATGTAAATTGGTATAACCATTATGGAAAACAGTATGGAGGTTCCTCAAAAAATTAAGAATAGAATTACCATATGACTCAGCAGCCATCTTTTGGGTATCTACCTAAAAAATATAAAAACATTTATTTGTAAAGATATATGTACCACTATGTTCATTGCAGCATTATTCACAGTGGCTAAGACATAGAAATAACTAAAGAGTTTCTTGATAGATGATTGGATAAAGATGATGTGGTACATATATACACATCATCCACATGAAATATTATTCAGCCACATGAAAAGATGAAATACTGCCATTTGCAACAACATGGATGGATCTTGGGAATATCATGCTAAGCAAAATAAGTCAGATGAAAAAAGTCAAAGACCATATGATTTCACTCACATGTGGGATATAAAACTGAAAGTCACCAACAAACAAACAAGGCAAACAAATAGAAACTCATAGACACAGACAACAGTATGGTGGTCACCAAAGGAAAAGAGGATGGGGGGAGGTAGAAAGGGTAAAGGAGGTAAAATACATGTTAACAGAAGTTTTGACTTTGTGTGGTGAAGACACAGTGCAATATACAGATGATACATAATTGAATTATACCTTTGAAACCTATATAATTGTATTAACCAATATCATCCCAATATACTTAATAAAATTTTTAAGAAAGAAAGGTCAAGCTCTATAGAGGACTGAAAACTTTTAAAACATTTGTGTAGTAATAATATTACAGCAGTAATAATATTATACATAGAATCACCCACTTCTACACAAAGACAAAAATTAATTATCTCCTCAATACTACCAACCCAGAGATACTACTTTTTCACTGTATAATTTTTAAATATGTTATAGAAGAGTTCACTTTTTTAAAGATCCTGCTGCAGTTTGAAGGATCTGAGCTACATGCATTCATTCACTACCTGAGTTCATATTTTAGATTGCTGAATCTGCTCAAGTGGGATACATTACCGTGCTCAGTGCCCAAGAGCCTATCACCATAGAAACAGTGTGCACCAGGCACTGTATGAGGAGCTTTCTGGCGATCATTTCACTGAATCCTTCCACAACTCAAAAAGGCAGGCAGTATTATTATGCTCAAGTAAGAAATGAGAATCGGAAACACAGAAAGGTGAGGAAATGTACCCATGGTCAAGAAATTAATCAGCAGCAAAATTACAGTATAAACCCAGAAATTCTGTCTTCATCACCATGCCACAATTTTCAATGGTTTGGTAACTTGGTAATAAATTTGAGTCCATACTTTGGTTTCTGAATGCCACACTTTAACTATTTAGTTGTCAGAACAATCAGTGGTTCTAAACTTTTGGGGGGACCCAAACATATTGTGAATATGACAAAAGGCACACTTTCCCCAAAGGAATGCACATAAGCATAGTGTGGTGGACCAGGAAGTGTACCATTCAGATCTCCTTCCAGAGAACTGCTGCCAGGAGCAGAGTTGATGGACAGCCCAATTGTTTTCACAGCAAAACCACACTTTCCCTGGGGCCACTTGGAGCCAATAAGGAAGTGTGGGAGGGATATTGGTTGCAATGCCTTTCTGCCTCCAACAAGCAATTTTGCTTGGAAACTCCACATCAACCTGGCTGAGACTTTCTACTCAATCCTTCCTTCCCCTTCTCTCTTCACAGATGTCAGGCCTGCATTGTGGTCTCATTGCTGCCTACTCCTGCTCCCTCTCCTTTATTCTCCACAAGAGGCATTTTCCCATAAATTGAGCTTGTCTAATCCTATGTTGATGTTTGTTTCCTGGAGGACCTGAAATGATACTCGCAAGCATGTAAAATGTTGTGCACCTTTTCAGAGGGTTAGTAGAACCTCAAAGCCCTTTTGTAGATCCCTTGGAGTATGAAAACACCAGGTTAAGATTCTCTGCAGATGGTACAATGAAAGTCAAATGAGATAAATACTAAGTCAACATTTGCATTATTCCGCTCATATAGTTATAAGAATTTAGCTGATGGTTTATAAAAACATATATAATCCAAATTTAAAACAATTAACTATACTTAAATTATAAAATTTAACTTAAATTATAAAATATAACTATGGTTAAATTATAAAAATGTATTATTTTTAAAAAATCAGGACAGTCACAGAAATACCATAAATAAAATAATTTTGAATGTTTTCTTAAAAATTGGATTTTTAAAAAGAGCACTGTACCCTGTAATACTGAAGCCTGAGCACAAATTCTAGCCTGTCTGGGCCTGGTGAGTTATCTCCTATAAGTTACTTAACCTTTCTGGATTAAAATGGCCTTGTCTCTAAAATGAAGGTGTTAAACTAGGTAACTTCTAAGGACCCTTTCATTTCTTAAAAGTTTATGATAATACATGTTTCTCTCTGTGGCATAATTAATAAACAGTACCAGGGAGAAAAAGTTAATTCTAAGGCAAATACAATAATATTGATAATGTTTCATCAGAAGAAACTGATAGTAACTTTATTGGAAATGCTCAAGATTTGACCTCTGACTCCTTTTCTAGCTTTACAATGTTCTGGAAGCACCTTCTTTCTCTTCCTGGATCCTCCAAAGGTCATTCCTGCTCTCTAGGGCTGCTGCATCTGTTTGGAAAGTACTTCTGACGGCTTTTCAAATGGCTTGTTCCTTCTCATAGTTCAGGTCTTGGTTCAAATGTCACCTCGACCGAAATACCTTATGCAGTTATCCTGTCCAGAATAACTCCTGCCGCATCCCCAAGCTTCTTTATCAAAATATCCTGTATACGTTATTTTATCAGCAGTTACAACAATTTCATTGTTTGGCTGTCCATTTCTCTCCACTAGAATAGAAACTTTATGGGGCGAACATTTTTTCTGTCTTGTTGATCATTATATTCCCTAGAATGATGCCTGGAATGTAGGAAGCATTCAATAAATGTTTGTTACATGAACAAATGAGTGATCAAATGAATACCTGCATGCTAAAGAAAACACTTTAACATTTAGAAGAGTAAAATTTTATAAAAATCATCTCTCACTCAGTTATTTTCCTGGGTCATAAAGAAGCAGAATATAAACTTGGCTCTGTGTGTTGTTTTTCATAATTAGAGAAGATAATAACCCAAATGTGAGCCGCAAGTAGCATTAGTATTAGCTTTGGGCTAGATTTTTCTGTGGGAGGTCAATATAATTGTATGCTGATCAATATCAAGATCATGTTCTAACTAATTGAGTAAAAAGGCTTAAATTATTTAGCTTTTAATATCTGGAAACAAGAAAGTATCAAAATAATTATATTGATTTCTGAAGAACTGAAAATCACAATGCCTAATAATAAAGTCATGAAATAGCTCTATAAAAATTTAATTACTGTAGAAAGGTTATATTAAGAATGAGTCATTGAAGTTTAAAGAAACCATTCTTTTTATAAGATAGCCCCTTATCTGACTTTGATGTCAAAAAGTCTAAGGAACAAGCAAATTTAAAGTCTCAATTTACACACTAGGAACCAAGAATTGGCTCATGAACAGGTAGCAGAAAGGGTAAAGGTTTTAAAGCTTCATAAATCCTGCCCCTGGCTCTAACCAATGATAGGTTTGAGTGATTCACTTAATTTTTCTAGGCTTTCATTTTTAATTTGTAAAATAGGATTAGTAATGCACGTTTTGTATTATTGGTAACACTAACTTTAGAGATTCATGATATTTTAAGCACTGAACATGGGACTAGGCACATATGAAATAATAAATGGCAACTAACCTGGATGACAAAATTGATAATGTACTGCTATGGTGCTCAGGAGTACATGTGTGAGAGGGAAGAGATGTCAGAACTACTTCTACAAGCCCACTTCCCTCTTTAAAAATTAGATACTATTTTCACTCCTTTGTGAAAATTCACCATCTGTATAGTTGAAAATTGACTGAAATATTTTGAAAGGTAAGTGGCAAACAGCAACCAGGAGGTAATCTTAATAACTATATTTTTTTAAAAAATTAAAATTTGCCCTTATAAGAAAAGTTTACTTGAAATTAAATTCTTCAATGCTATTATTCTCATTTTTAAAAAGCTATAAATAAACTATCATTTAGAATATATGAAATGATGTACATTAGTCAATAATTCACAAAATGGTCAACAAATTTCATTTATGCTCTATCATGCTCACGATTCTATAAAAGTAAAAAGGCAATCATTGAATCATTCATTTATTCAGCAAATATTTATGTAGTGGCTATTGCTGAAGACATGAAGCTCATTTTCACTGGGGACAAAGTGGCAGCAACATCGTTAGTTTAATACAGTTATACACAAAGTGCATGTTTAAAGGGAAAGGAATGCTTTCTTGAAGAAACAATATGCACTGAAATCTACAAATAAATAAGATTAATTCACTTTGGAAAGTGTGTGATTTGAAAGTGGGTAAGATAATTGCATTTGCTTAGATCCTACAGCAGGAAGGAAGGTGATACCTTTCAAGAACCAAAAGAAAGCCAGTAAGGTTGGGGAACAGACTGGAGTACTGTGGTAAAAGAAGAGAGAGAGGTAGGTATGTAGAGCCTTTTAGGCCTTGTTTAGGATTAGGGTGTTTATCTTAAAATCAATGAGAATTCACTGAGGAAGAATTTAAGCTGACAGGCTTAGATCTGCATTTTGGAAGATCACGCTAGCCTCAGGTATTGAAAACAAATGTGGATGGATGATTAGAAGGGATATATAGAGGCTCATTAAGAGTCTTGTAGTAGATCAGGTGAGAGGTTATATTTATCTCAGGCTAATTTAGTGGCAAGGTTAAGAAATGGATGGAGTAAAAAATAAATTTAAGATAATACTGATAGGACTTGTTGATGGAGAGGATATACAAAGAGGTACATTTGGAGATGGCAGAATAATAAGGGAAAAGAAACAGTCCAAGATCTCTCTCTCTCTGGTTTCTTCCCAGCACAACTGGATTAGGTACAGGTAGAATTCACTAAAGTATAAAACATTGAAAGATGGCCAGGTTTGGGGTTGAGGATTAGAACAGGTGAAAAGATCAGTTTCATCAACTACATTTTGAGTTGCCTTAGAGACATCCAAGAGGCAGGAAGGTCTAGAGTATATAAGAAAGGTCTGGGTTAGGGATAAAAGGTTGGGGTCCTTGGTGACTTTTAATGTTGTTATTGGTGGGATGTCCCAGGGAAAGCATATGAGATAAAAAGAAAAAGAGATCTATAACTAAGCCTTGAAAAATTCCAAGATGTAATGCTCAGGCAGAGGATGATGAGCCTGAAAAGAAGTCTCAAAAGAAATGGCAAAAGAGGAATGTGGAAAATCAGATTAGTACATATTCTAGAAGCCTGTGGAAGACAATTTTTAAAGAAAGAAGCAGCCAATAATATTCATTGCATAAGAACATATGCATACACAAAAAATACAAACTGTCGAAAGGTAGTAATAACCAGAATAATAATATTAAGGAATTATATAGTAATAATAATAATAACAAGTCAGACTTCTGTTTCTGACCATGGTGCAGTATCGAGGACCAAGCTTACATTTCCACTGTAAAAACTAGAAAACTGGACAAAATATATGAAACCCATATTTTCACACATTGGAGAATAGGCAGAACATGTTTGTGATCACTGAAAAAAGAAAGAAAGCTGAGTAGGACTCATGATTTCCCTGACTTTCAGCCTGGAGTTATATTCTAGACGATGCAATAAGGAGGGAGTTTCTCAAGCATTAGAAGGTTTGAGGAATCAGAGATTGGCAGTTGGGGAAGGTAAGGCATTCAAAAGTTGTGAAGCAGAATTCCAAAAAGGTGGGAGTTAGGCAGAAAAATCTCTATAAGTCTGCATATAGTTCTTATTGAGTCTTTGCTGAATACTAAGAGGTGTGTACAAAGGGGAAGACAGTTCAAGTTCAAGCAGACATTGCATGGGAAGATGTAAGATGGGCAGCTACCAGGGTCCACACAGGGATGGGAGATGTTCTATTTTTGACCTGTCAGAGTGGAAAGCCTGCGTTAATCACCCTGGGCATTGAGTAGAGACATCCAGGAGGTTATGCCTTAGTAGTAAGGTTTAATTTTTGTTCAGGTTGAAGTCTACTTAGCGTTCATTCTACCAAATTTTAAAACAAGCCTTGACTAATTCACAAGTCTTCACTGGTTGCCAAACAAGACCCAACATTAATTTAAAGAAAGACAGCAAAGTTAAGACACTCGACAACATAACATTCCGAATATCTACTGTCCTCTGAAAAAGCACCAGAAATACCAAGCAGCAGAAAAATGTTGACCAATAAAAAGAATAAAAACCAATTAATAGAAACAGATATAGAAATGAAAGTGATAATAGGATTAGTATTAAAGGACTTAAAAAACTCTAATAACTGTTATAAATATGTTCAAGTTTAAAAAAAAACAAAACAGAAGAAGATAAAGAATTAAATGGAATTTCTAGAGATAAAAAAATATATATGAAAGCAGAATTTCACTAGATAGAATTAACAGATTAGACACTGCAGAAAAAAATAAATCAGTGAATCTGAAGATATAAAATAAAAATTATCTAAAATGAAGCACAGAGGGGAAAAAAGGGCAAAAAAAAATCAGCCTCCATGGTCTGTGGGATACGAAGAAAACTAATATGTATATAAGTAAAGTCCTAGGAAAAAAAGTGAAAAATAAAAAAACAGTTTAAGAAATAAAGGTCAAAATGTTTACAAATTTGAAGAAAATGAGAAAAACACAGGTTCAAGAATTCCAACAAACTCCAAGTCTAGCTTAACAAGCTTTAATAAAACTGCACAAGGGCATAATAATCAAATTGCTGAAAACCTATCATAAAAAGAAAATCTTAAAAGCAGCAGGGGGAACAAAGACACATAGGATACAGAGGAATACAGATAAGAATGATCATAAACTTGTCAGAAACTGTACAAATCAGAAGACTGTAACACAAGACCTATAAAGTACTGGATAAAAAACAAAAAAGAAAAAAACAACCTGTCAACCTAGAATTCTATATATTCAGTGAAAACGTCTTTCAAGAATGATGGCAGTTGCAAAAAATTTTTTTTCATTATTAAAAAAATAAAAAAAGATTGAAGGCAAAACAAAGAATATTTTAAACAAATAAAAGCAAAAAGATATTTTAGCCAAGAAACCACAAGAAATGTTAAAGTTTTACAGGTGGAAAAAAAAATACCAGATAATAAATATATAGTGGTGTTTATATCATATGTGGATAAAAAAAGGAATTATAACAATGGCAAATGATATGTGAAGGGAAATGAAAACATTATGAAATAAGGGTCATAAACAATGCATAAACAGAAATATTATTGAATATAGACTACAATGAGTTAAACTATTAATCTTAGAGGAACTACTATAAAATCATAATCAATAATCTCATAGGAGAGATATAAATAAAATACTAAAAGCTACTCAATCCAAAGGAGGAGAAAAATGCAAAGAAAATGAAAAAATAGATGGTATAAATGCAAAAAAAATAGAATGGTAGGGTTAAATCCAATCAAATTGGTAAGTATATTAAGAGTAAATAACCTAACACTACAATTAAAAGGCAGATGATTTGTTTTAAAAAAGACCAACTATATGCTATCCAAAAAAAATACTTTAAAAATACAGATAAATATAATTTTAAAGTATAAGAGTAGCAAAAGATACACTGTATAAAATTAAATATAAGAAATCTAGAACAACTATATTACTATTAGAAAAGACACTGGAACAAGATACATTAGCAAAAATTAGAACTTTTCATAATAATTCATCAAGAACATTCAATCCCAGTAAGTTTCATAGTACATGAAACGAAAGCAGTGATAATTGAAAAAATAAATAAATCCACAATTATAGCTGGAGAATTCAAAACTTTTTTCCAAGTAGTTGATATAAAGTAGATAGAAAGTCAGCAAGCATATGTAAGATTTGACCATAACAGTTAACCTGACCAACTGAAATTATTAGAACACTCCAACTAACAGTAGCAAAATACATATTTATTCTAAGAGCAAATGTAACATTAACCGGGGTGGACTGCATTCTGGGGCTTAAAACAAGTCTTAGAAAATGTATAGGGTTTTAAATGATATAGAATATGTTCTCTGGCCGGAATCAAATTCTAAGCAGAAATAAATTAGAAATCAATAACAGATAAACAACTGAAAAATACCCACATATTTCAAAAGTAATATACTTTTAAAAACAGCTTTATTGAAGTATAATTGATACTCTACATAAAGAATAAACTTAGTTTTGAAATATGAAAATATCCACGAAACCGTCATCACACACAATCTAGACAGTGAACATATGTTTGACCCCCAAAACTCTTCTTATGTACTTTGTCATCACTCCTTTCTGTCCATCTCTGCACGTCTATCCTCAAGAAACTGATCAACATTCTGTCACTGTAGATTAGTTTGCATTTTTCTAGAGATTTATACAAATGCAATCATGCAATATGTACTCTTTGAGTGTAGCTCTGTCATTCAGGAGAATTATATTGGTTTTCATCTATGTTGTATGAATCCTTCCTTGTTTTATTAAGCAGTATGTCATTGTATGTGTATACCATAATTTGTTAATATATTCATATGTTGATGAAAATTTGGGTTGTTAATATAAAAAAGACACTTTTAAATAACCCAATAAAGTAGAAATCACAATGGAAATTAAAAATATTTTGAATTGAACAAAAGTAAAACTATAACATATTGAAATTTGTGGAATACAGTTAAAGCAGTGCTCAGAGGAAAAGTGACAGCTTGAACTTCTAATATTAGGTGGGGAGATGCAAATTAAACCCAAAGTAAGCATAGGAAAAAAGAAGAGAAAAAAAAAACCACAATGAACTAGGACAGGGTAGCAAACTTGTTTTATAAAAGGCCATACAGCGAATATTTTAAAGTTTGAAGATCGTAGGGTTGCTTTGCTTTCAGTTTCTCATTCCTGCTGCTGTAAATGTGAAGGCAGCCACAGACAATGGATAAATGAATAAGTATGGTTATATTAAAATAAAACTTTATTTAGAAAAATAGGTAGTGGCCTAGATTTGGCCAACAGGATATAGTTGGTCAACACTTAAAATAGAAAATAGCCAAATAAAGAAAGTAAATGGTATCAAAATGTAGAATTTTGAAAAGAATTATCAATATCAGAAATGAAAGAAAGGCCATCATTATGGATCATATACATATTAAAAAGATAAAAAGAAAATATATTATAAACAATGTATGCCAAGAAATTGAACAACACAGATGGAATGCACAAACTCTTGAATACAAAAAATTATCAAAAATTATTAAAGAACAGAAATCTGAATAGCCTTATATCTATTAAATTAATTACATTAGTTGTTAAAAACCTTCTCAAAGACAAAATTCTAGGCCCAGATCATTCTGGGGTAAATTCTATCAATCTTTTAAGGAATAAATAATGCCAATCCTAAACAAATATCTTCAGATATTCAGATATTAAAAGAGAAGGGTGCATGTCCCAAACCTGTTGATAAGGCTGGTATTACCAGAACTGAAAAAGAAATTATAGGAAAAGAAAACTAGAGACCAATATCTCTTGGGAACAAAATTAGAAAACTCCTCAATAAATATCATACTGAATCTAAAATATACAAAAATAATAGTACACTTGATCCAATGGTGTTTATCCTAAAAATGTAATGTTGGCTTAATATTTGAATATCAATCAATTATAAAAAAGGATATTAACAAAATAAAGCAGAAAAGCCATCTGATCATATTAGGATGCAGAAACATCACTTGGCTAAATTTAACACTAATACATGATTGAAATTTTCAATAAACTCTGATACAAAGGAACTTCTTAAACCCAATAAAGCACATTTGTAAGAAATCTACTATTATCATCATACTAAATGGTAAAAAATAGAATGCTTTCCATTTACAATCAGAAGTAATGCAATGATGTTCACTTTGACAACTCCTAATCAACATTGTTCTGGCATCTTCGCAAGTACAAAGAATAGAAACATGGAATAAAATGTAGAGATTATGGAAAGAAAAATACTGTTTTTATTAAAAAACAGCAAGCATACTGTACCCCTAGAAAATACTAAGGAATCTATATACACCAAAAAAAGCTACTGAAATTACCATGTAAATTTTGCAAGGTCACAGGATATAAAAACAATACATTCAATATTCAATAAATGCAAAATTCAATTGTATTTTTAGATGCTGGCAATGAACAATTGGAAAATGAAATTTAAAAGAATACCATTTATAACAGCATCAAAACTACAAAATACTTAAGGATACTTAACAATATACATTCAAGACCTTTAAAATGTTAAAAACTGCAAAATATTCCCAAGAGACTTTAAAGAAGATGTAAGTACAAGGGGAGATATATTAAATTCGTGGATCAAAAACTTGTCAGTTCTCCCTATTGTAATAAAGAGTCAATGCCATCCCAATCAACTTCCCAGTTGGCTTCCAAGTGCTTAAAAAAAGAGAGAGAGAAGAAGTTGATAAATTTTAAAATTTATTCAAAGGCAAAAACATACAATAGTCAAATTAATTCTTAAAAGAAAGAACAAAATTAGAAAACTTATACTATCTCGACTTATTATAAAAGGTATAATTATCAAAACACTGAAGTATTGGTATAAGGACAGACATTTGCTGATGGTTAGTGATATCGAGCACCTTTTCATGTACCTGTTAGCTGTTGTATGTCTTCTTTGGAAAATGTGTATCACTTCCTCTGTCCATTTTTAAGTTGAATTTTTTTGTTATTGAGTTGTATATCAATTTCTTTCATAATCATTTAATATGTAACTTTTTCTCATGTTAGTATTTGAAATAAAATATGTTGAAGATTATTAAAAGATAAATTCTTCTATGTGACATTCTATGACTTGAGAATTTTAATTCCTCCTTTTGTTGATATATTTCTTTTTGAGCTTCAAACATAATACTTATGATGTGGAAAAAGTACGTGTATTAATTAACTTTTTGTCAATATCGTTTAGTATTGCTTTATTTCCACCCTAGAAAAGTGTGAGGAAATGTTAAGTACTCACTGATTTATCTAGATTCAATATCTTTAATGTTCATCAGGTATGTGCAATATGACAGTTTTCTGAATGCTGTAGAATTTTGGCTTCTTACTAGCCAAAATCTTTTCTTGTGCTTTTATTTTTTTTTTATGTGACATATTTGTTATACTTGCTCTGCAGAACATTAGGTTAATGGGATTTCTTAATCAAAATGGATAAGTACTCTTTAAAAAAAAAAAAAGCTCATACAGTTAAATAACGTAGTGGATAGTATGTTCTGCACCCAAATTTGAATCTTGCTATTAGATTTGGCTGCCTTTTCTCTATTGAAAGAGCTGTTATATTTTAAAGTCTTCTTTGACAGAGAATTTAAAAAGAGCCCCATTATCAAAAACAAAAATTTGTTAAAAGTAGTATCGACAATAAATAATTAGCTTCTGTTCATGAATGCCTAATTCTACTTTGTAATTTGAAAGACCTAAGAACAGATTGCTTCCCTTAGATTGATAGCAAAAAATGTTTTCATCAATTAATATTGTTTGCTAAGAACAATTTTTTTCCAGTGCTATTTCTCAAATGAAGTATTATTATATAAATAGGCCTGCCCAAAGGATAATTCCTGAGATTATTTCTTTAATGTCTTAAAGTATAATAATTATGGCATGCCAGTTCAGAATTATGACAGAAAACAAAAAAAAAAAAAGCACATTTCAAATAGATAATTTACTTGAAGAAAAAGTTGCCACACAGTTATTCCTGCAGATTAAATGAAAGGCACATCACCCACAAGTCATGCCAGTCTTTTTCTCTTTATCTTGCTTTTATCCAACATTTATGTCCCAGAAGGAGGGAAGACAAAGGGCAGAGAGTAGAGAATAAAATGTTGTCACAAAATGCCCCTGAACTGTAAGAACACACCATTCTGTTCACTCAGAGCTATTCCTGTGCCTCAATTTTACTATTTCCCCTTCCAGCCTGTGTTGAAGTGATTACCATTTTATCTTTATACCAATATCACTGTTCCTATTTTGCAGAATAAGAAACGGAGGTCCAAGACCATACAAATGCTGTGTGGCAGAAACCATATGCATGCAATGCACCCAACACTCTATTCTACCACCACTCCGTGAAGGGAGACAACTCACAGGTGGTTCTCCTCAATATTAATAGTAGACCTCTGTCCTGTACCATTTTTTTTTTTTTTGTAAACAACTGTTCCCTTGTTAAGATAAAGATAAGGTCCTAGGAGGAGAAAAAGAAAGGTAAGATATAAGTGGGAATTAATTGGAGAGGCAGCTTAAACAAAGAAATCTTTCCAAAGACAGTTTAAGGGAAAAGGGTGATAGAGACAGACTTAAGGGCTATCGCAAAGTGCTACACATTTTCAGTGACTTTCTTTCAACAGAAAACAAAGCCAAGATTTAGAATGAAATCATGCAGTATTTCATTTTAAAAATGAATTAATTTAAGCCCAAGAAAGATTTTAGTCTGAAAGATATATTTTACAGATCCGTAAACACAGGACCAGAAAAATTAAATGCTTTGTCTAAGATTTCAAGAAGCAGTTAGCTTATACAAGGCTAGAACCCAACCAGATTTGACTTTGAGCTCAGTGCTCTTGTACCAGCTATGTTAAACACAATTTATCAGTTTTTAAAACACAGAAGTGGTAGTCACTAGGTTTTGACTCAGTTCTGAGAACATAAAAAATAACTATTGTATACATTCTAGAGATTACAAAACACCGTAAGTTATTATTTTCTTAATAGTCAAATAATATTGTAGAAGAGCAGTATAAAGTAGTAATTTATAAATGTAAGGAAGAAAATTCTTGGTATAACTGCATACTTTTTTTCCTCTACGGTTTTATCCTTATAAAAAATTTTAAATTGATATTATTTAATGTCAATTTTAAATTGGCATTATTTTGTACACATATATACAGCAAACACAGTGAAATGTCTAAGAGATTAATTTCTTCATTAGAAAGATTGACACGGTAGTTATACGGTCAGTTTTAATGCTGGTTTATAATCTCTAAAGTTTTTTCCAGCTTTAAAATTCCATGATTTTAGAAAACTGATCATTGAAATAAACATTGGATTAAAATACTAAATTTAAGTATATTTTGTCAAAGAATTTATGACATACCACCTAACATAAGCCTATGAGAAAACTATATCTAGTGCCTTCGAAAAAGGGAGATTTATGAGTTAATAAAATGCTACTAACTATGTTACCTATGGTAGTTCAGGCTATGTTAAGACATTTTTCCCTTATGTTATTAGAAGAAAGCAAAAGGAAAAGTTGATGTAAAGTAAAAATAAGGAGTCCTTTTCTGAGATAAATTTTTAGAATTAATATGTGTGAGAATAAAGTATATTAAGCTTCATAGATGTAAGACAGTGAAAAAATAAGTGACTTTTCCGAGGCCAAAAATATAAACCATTGAAAGCCTAAAATTTTAAAACCAGGTTGTTCTATTGACCATAAAAACGCATTGTGTGGGTAGAATTTTTTTGTTTCTCAAATTCTCTACTTTATAGCAATTTCTTTGGTCTTCTGTGTATTGTACATTTGTGTTTATGGCTCACTTTCACATCATTTGGATATGTTAGAAGAATACTCTTCTTAATACCACTTGCGATTTCACTGACTTCTCAAGTTAGATTATAATAATGATCAGCATCTCTAATGATGTTAGAGGTTGAAATGTGACTTATTGGAGAAAATAATCTAAGTGGCCTTCAAGACAAAGAAAAGAGCAAAAGATGAAAATATAGTCTTCTAAAGACTTATTCCTATTACCTGGGGTAGACAGAAAAATTAAAAATAAATCAAAACGAGAGGGAAATAATGTACATTTTATCTAAAGATACTGTAAAACATTCTCAACCACATACCCCACTACTAAACATCTTTGAGTATACGCTTTTAAAATTATTTATTATAAATTTTTTAAGTGCAATATCATCCTTACATTATATAAATTATAAAATACAAACATGGAAAAATCCATAAGTATAAAAAATGATAAATAGTATTGACATATATAGTATTGACAATTTAAATAAATTTAGTGAGAGTTATGTGATGGAAAATGTTGCATTACCTTGAAAATCTTGGTCTAATACGATTAATCAAATAAGAATTCAAAGTCCAAATTCAGATCACCATCCTTGGTTCTAAGGGCTATATAATAGCTAATACAGATACCACAAAAAAGACATAGAAGTAGTACAAAATTGGTTTCATGGACTAAGTTACAATACTCAAATTTCAATTCCATTCACTAATTCTACAAAGGTTGTAATGTAGTTCAGTCTTTTTCTCTAGTAAATTTCTGACTGATATCAATCAGTTTTTCTTGCAAATTTGATTTTAATGTTTAACAAATAGGATATAAATCAACTGAAATGCCATTTGGGAGAGTTTCAATCATGTTAAAAAATTGTTTGCAAATTTACTAAGCATTTATATATGGGAGTTTTAAGATGATGTGGTTTTGTCGTTTTTTTAGTTTTTATTTGTAACAGCTTTATTGATCTCTAATTTACATTCTATAAAATACATCCATTGTTGAATACAATGCAATTATTTTTAATAAATGTAAAAACTTATAAAATTTATAAAAATAAATTGTGCAACCATCACCACCATTCAGTTCTAGAACATTTCTATCATCTAAAATACTTGTGTTATAACCACTTGCATTCAATACTCCCATCCCAGCCCAAGATAACTGCTGATCTGCTATTTTTTTTTTCTTTTTTTGGAAGTGTCATATACATGGTATCATACAACATGCGCCTGGCTTTTTTCTTCTTGGCACAATATTTTGGAGGCTTATCCATGTTATAGCATGTATCGGTAGTTCATTATTTTTATTGCTGAATATTATTCCATTGTGTCATATTTTATTTAATCGATGCACATTTGGATTATTTCTAGTTTTTTCCTATTACAAATTTTAATGTTATTATTCATGCAAAAGTCTTTGATTGGACATGTTTTTATTTCTCTGAGTAGATTTCTAAAAGTAGAATTGCTGGGTCATATGATGTTTATATTTATATTTTTAAGAAACTGTCAAATGGCTTTCCAAAGTGATAGTACCAATCAGCAATTTATGAGACTTCCAGTTTTCCTACATCCTTGTCATCACTTGGTATTGTCAGTCTTTTGCTTATCTTCATTCTAGTGGTTGTGCAGTGGTATTGTACTGTGGTTTTAAGGTGCGTTTCTCTAATAACTAATCACATTGATCATCTTTTTGCATTTATTAATTATTTGTATAACTAGTATTTTAAATAACATTTTAGTGTGGTGATCATTTGATGTTCCAGAGTTGGCATTGAGATAAGAGCTGCTTTACAAATGGAGATTGCTGACTTGTCAGATGCCTTGAATCTTTCTGAGAGCCTTCTTTTGCTTTGGGTTTCATTCAAAGCTCGTAGCTGTGTGGGTTCTATATAGTGATTAACATACTTTTGACATAGGCTCATTTATGAGGACTGTCACCTTCATTTTTGACAGATCATTTTTCTAGATATAGAATTCTTGATTGAGATGTTTTTCTTTTAGCACTTTGAATAAGCCCTTCACTGCCTTCTGGTTTCTTTTGTTTCTCATATGCCAGCTGTTAATTTTATTGTGGTATCCTTGTATATGGGTTGTTATTCTCTTATTGCTTCAAAATTTTTTCATCTTTGCCTTTCAGTAATCTATGATGTACCTAGTTGTGTTTCTGCTTATTCTGTTTAGGATGACTGAATTTCATGGATCTGTATATTAAAATTTTGATGAAATTTGAGAACTTTTAAGCTATTGCTCCTTCATATATTTTTTATATACCTTTCTAACTCTCCATTTATTTTTGTTCTTCAAGCTACCCCACAAGTTTCAGAGGCTATGTTCATTTTTCCTTCAATCTTCTTTTTCTTTCTGTTCTTCAGATTGGATAGTTTGTTAGTCTAGATTTTGCATTTGATTCTTTTTCAAAGTTTCTGTTTCTCTGTTGAGAGGCCCTATGTGTCATTTTTCTTCAAGTTTTTCAGCATATTTATAGTAGCTCTTTTGAATTAGTTGTCAACTAAATCCAACAAGGGGGCCACTCAGTGTGCCTATTAGTGACACATTTTCCTAAATCTGAGTTGTACTTTCTTGGTTTTTTTTTTGCTTCTTTTTGTTTGTTTGTTTGTTTGTTTGCAAATCTCATAATTTTTGGTTGAAAATTAGATATTGTAGATAAAAGAATATAGAATTTTGGACAAAGTCTGATTTTCTTCCTGGCAGGCTTTTTTTTTTTTTTTTAAATTGCTGAAACTTAAACTTCATAATCTGTTTCCTGGAGTTGTGGAGCCACTGACATATCTGATAAATGTTTCTTATTTTTATTTTCTTCAGCTGGGTTCCTAAAAAATTAGTATAACTATATAAAATAAATATTAATTTTAATATAGTCTTCTGATACCAATGAAGTTGCAAAATGATTCTACCTTGAAAAAGCAATCATATAGCTCATCTTCTCAATGTTCTTATCTTGCTCTCAACTTTAAAGGAAAAGAACTGATAATTGAAGAACATAAGACTTTGAGGTTGGGAAGTGGGGAGGAATAGATACCACACTAAATAAAGTTCTTTTATTCAACTTATGTTGGCAATATTTGGAATTGGCAGACCATTCCTTTTCTATTCTTTGCTTGTTAGAAAATTTTAGACTGTTGCTCTTCATAGTCCAAGAAGATAGTCATAATATATGTTTGTTTTGTCGTAAAATATTCGCATGATATTTTAGTGAAATCTTTTGATTTTAAGGAAGAGACTCACTAAAAATAAACCAGAAAAAGAATGTCTTAGGGGGTAATTATAAGAAACAGAAATCCTATGGGACAATAAAAAATGAAGTATCTTCTGGTTTCATAGAGGAGAATAGCAACCCAGAAAACATCAGGACCAAGGCAGTTGCTCTCTCTGGCTCACTTAATTCCAAATTCCCAGGGGAAAAATCTGATTGGCACTGTTGCAGTGCCAATGAAATGGCTACATTTGAATCAGGTCGCCAGTGAGGCTGATACCATGGCCAGATGCAAGATCATGAGGTATGCAGGGCTGCTTAGTTCAAGGGTCGTAGATATAAGTACTTGGAAACATGTCTGTTATACTTATCAGATGTTTGATGCCTTTCATATTTTATGAAGTTGTTAAATTCTCATGATTCTATTCTGTTACAAAGGACAAAGCAAGCTGAATATTTCAAATGGAAAAAATGTAGGTAACCCTTTAACTTGCTTGACAAAGCTGAGTTTCAACTGTTTTCCCTCATACACATAATTTTATAGCTTTAGCTCTGAATAGAACTTCACGCTAAAACACATGTAACCAGTTCTTCTTACACAGGTCCGCTCCCTCATAGAGGCATCCAGATAAGTCCTGGTAAAGATGAGATTTGAAGACTTTCTTATGAGGCTATATGACAAAAACCTCTACTCTGCCACATGTTACTTCACTTTTCCACTTTGAACTGATCGTCCCATCTTTTTCTAATTACCTCCCAATATTACTAATTCCAAGTTTTCATTGTTGAAAGTCAAATTCATCCAAAAACTAAAAGAAGGATTAATGAATGTTGGCTTTTTACTGTGGGAAGCACTTCAGTAGTCTAAGGCACTGCGAAGGATACAGTCATGACCATGATATATATTCTATTCTCTAGGAGAGAAGGCTCACACACAAAGTATACCATGGGACAGAGAATGATATATTAAAGCAGAAATCATCCTCTCCAGAGTAAGGGTAAGGTCAGAAAATTTTCAGAAAAATCTTTACAGTTCTAACTATTGGACTAGGCCATAAGGGCCGGGGAGGATTTGCATATTTAGAGAATGGGCTGGATGGGCGCAGACAATTCTGAAATCTAGAGCAGAACTATTATTAAGTGCTAGTATCTCTTCTTAGGACCAGTTTATTCCAATGTTTTCTTTCCTTAATTTGCATCCTGCCTAAGTTTTAACATTCCTTTTAATAACAAAACAAAACAAAACAAACAAAAACCCACAAGTGGTTATCAGTGTACTTTTCGCAATATTATCTTCACTGCTCCCACCTTCCCTAGGCATTTTTAAATGAGAAGAGACAGTGTTCCTGCCTCACCCCTTTTCCTTGCTGCCTTTGCTAATATAAAAATAGCAAACGTTGGAAAGTTACAAAGTTTTCATAATCATGAAAAATTCAGGTTGACTTCTTCCTGGGATGGGGACTGAAAACTTCCCTCGCTTTCTGCTGTTTACATTTGTTCTTGAGGGTGGAGCTCACCAAACTTCTCCCTACTTTTCAACATTCCTTACTTGCCCAAGGCCCACTTCTACTTCCCAGTAATTAGACCCACCCAGGTAGGGCTGCTAGCAGGTAAAAGCTTCCCCTTGTCAAGTAGTCATTTGCATTTCTATGGACTCTCAAGGTGGGAGACAATGATTTCTAACCTTCATTGAAAATCAGGAATTTGGGCACTGCAATTTGCAAGAAAAGAGAGCTTTTGTAGGAGAGAACTTTATGGCAAAATGAGTTAGGATTTTGAGGAGAAAGTGCACAATCTTTAGAATCATTTCAGTTGTTTTAAGGACCAGACATTGGGAGTGAAAAAAATAGAAGTCTCGAGAAATTCCCTTCAGACTGTTTCCTGGTGAAAGGAAAGGCCAATAGATGGAGGTAGGATAGAAGGAAGGTGGTTTTACAAAAGGTCAGATATTTAAGGCATAGTGAAAAAAAATTAGAGGAAAGAATGTAACACACGCCCTAAGAAATTACAATCAGCAGAGCAAAATCCTTCAGGAGGAAGAATGACCATGTTTAGGAGAACAAGTGGAGTATGAGCTTAGAAAAGAAAAGGGTGGACATCCCATCCCTTCTTATCCAGGACTGAAGAAAGTGATGAAGTGTAAAAACTGAGGTCGAGGTTTAGAAAAGTTAAATAGAGAAAGCTCATGGCGGATGCCTCAGTCAAGTATGAAGCAAAATCATCTGCAGAACTGGAAGAAGACCAAGTGTAGTGGGGACAGTAGAAATAGGATGGGTTTGGGAGAAGTGCCCTGGATAATGTCCCTGGATAAGCGTCCCGGATAACCAACCTACTACTGATGAGGAAAGGAATTTAGAGAATCAATGAAGACCCAGCCAAGGCTGGATAGCATAAACTTTTAGTGGAATACAATTTCTTAACCCTATCTCACAATGCTTGGTAGTGCATGAGCAGGTTCAAAAGAAAACTTTCAACCGAGTATAAAAATTATGAACAAATAATGTTGAATGAAAACATTTTAGGGGACATTACTCATGGTGAACTTTAGTAACAGCCTAATCATTACAAACTTGAAATACACAATATCAAAACACTTCAAATATGTGACCTGAGAATAACACAAGATTATTGGAGTAAAAAAAAAAAAATCAATTGGTTCTTGTTTTCTTCTTTCCATGCTAGCTTAAGGCATAAAAAAAGGAAATATATTTTTTTCCTTTACATTAGACACATTTTCCTTTCATTCAGTATTATTTTTTTTAAAAACCCAAGTCATTGGTATCTTGTTAGTACATTAAAAATGAGTCTTATTTATAAAAATTTGTATTTTACTTTTTCTAATCTCCTATAAACAATGGCACACACACACACACACACACTCCAAAAGCCAGAAATCTAAAACAGGATGATCTAATTTCCATGATGGCAAAGCATGAGACAGCACTTCATGGCCCCTGGTGATTCCAGTTTTAGTGGGGGACACTCACATGTTCAGCTATTTTGTTCCACAGTCCAACATTGCATAGGATTATCAACTATATTCAAATTTTACTACAAATTGTCGAAATATTTTTCCAATCAAGATACCACATTAATATTTTCTATCTATGTTTGTATCCTCAAATACAGTAAGATAAAGAAATAATAGTAAAGCATGTTGTCCAACTTATAATTCAGGACAATAGTTAGACATATGTAGCTTGCACATATATTAATCTTTTTCTCTAAAAATATTTATAATTTACAAAATCCTATTTGCTTTTTTTCACAATATGGTCCCCCCAGCTTGAGGGGGCAGTCACATAAAGATAAGTCTTCTTACTAAAGAGATCAGTATCAAAAATGGGAAAATCATCAAAGAAGGAACCTTGGAATATCAGTGGCCATTTGATAGAGCAATACAATGCTTAAAAGCCTAATATATTCATGAAGTCTCACTTTAATAACCAGTATCTAAATATGGAAGCTATACAAAATCATTTAGCATTGACAAATTAGTACAAAGTAACTTTAAATAAAAGCAGCGATTTATTAGTAAAGCTCAAGATTTTTGCATGTAATTATTCTATGGCTCAGTGTCTTTCATCAAATTTAGAAATAAACTGGAAAAAAACATAAAAATTCATCAACTGTAATCTAGTTCCTTTACTCTCTTGAGAAATCATTAGAAGCATGGATTGACTCTGTCACTTGTGCCTTTCCCCATCCTTTTAACCTCTTAGGGGAAAGAGCAAACACCTGTCAAGTTCACAGTGCAGAATGCATACACAGATGGGTGTTTAATAAATATCCTTCTACAAAGAGATTGAAGGTTTGCTTTGGGAAGCAGGGAACACATTACTTTATGTGTTGAGCTGATGACATCCATTATACAATATGTCAGCCTCTTTACTTGCCAAAATATCATCCAAAGGAAATCCCTTTTGAGTCTCTTTTGGGTTGAGTTATAAGTTTGGAGACCCAAAATTTTGAGGCAAGATCCGCTCCAGGTTAGGAGTGGTTGGGAAGAACAAGTAGAATTCAGGGGTTTCAGTGACGTCAGAAAGAAGCAGCGATTTAAGGGATGGGGTGCAGACTCACCTGGATAAGCAGAAGCTGCACATGTCAAAGGTCAAAGGGCATAGCCCCATGGGCTCCCAGACGCGGGAAAAGTGAAACGCCCACTCCTAGGCTCTCACCTTCAAAGATTCGTTTAGGGGTTCAGCTGTTCCTGCCTTTGACACCAGGGACCAACTCTACCCTTTACAGCTGGAGCTGACCGGAAAGCAAAGCAAAAGCTGCGTCAGATTTCAGAACCAGCTCCCGGGAATCCCCCTGTACTTCTTTCCCCAACCTCCTCCAGCGCCCAAAGCCAGAGACACCTTCATCCTCACTCTCCACTTTCTCCAGGCCCTCTCGCTCTTAACAGCATCGGTCTCTATGGCGACCTGAAACCGCAGTTCCCATTGGCCTGTTCAATATGAGGGCCGGGCCAATGGGGAGGGCCAGCCTTTTTCTTCCGACCAATGGGGTTGGCGTGGAGCAGGTCCGGAGACGGCGGCGTGCTGACGTTCCCGGGAGCCTGGGGCTGGCTGGGCAGGCGGGCTAGCGGCTGGGCGGGCGGCGGCGGCGGCGGCCTCTGGGCAGTAGAGGGGGCTCCGGGGCTGAGTCTGTGTCGTTGCTGGCCGCGGAGGCGGCACCATGGGCACGGGGTAGAGGGGCAAGTTGGCCACCGCCGCCGCCGGGGGTGGTGGGAAAGCCGCTTCGGGGGAGGGGGAGGGTGGGAGAGGGAGGGACGGGCAGCCGCTCGGCCGCGGCACTTTTTTAATATTTTCGGTGCCGCAGCGCCGACCCCTTGGCGCTGATGTCTCTGACCCCCGGAGCGACGACGGCCGCTGCCTAACCTGGAAAGTAAGTGTGCGGGCTAGCGGGAGAGCGCGCAGACTCCTGCCCACGAGACCCCCGGCCCTCGCCCCCTCGCGCTCCAGCCAGGACCTGCCTGCGAGGGCGCCGGGGGGACGGGCGCCTCCCTCCCGTTACTCCATCCCCACCGCCGCGCGGCCGCCTCGGCTTTCCTGCCCCACCTCGTGTTCCTGCCCGCACTCGCCCGCTTGCTCCCCTCCCCCCGGCAGGCGCACAACTTTCACCCTCCATTTGCTTTTCCCGGTGATTACTCTCCACGGTTCTCTCCTACACACCGCACACGACCCCTGCCCACGTTGGCCTTTCGGATCCAGAGCCCCCAGCCTCGAACTTGAGCGCCACGCCGAGCCCTCCTGGATCTCTGCCCAGAGGCTTCCCCGCTCCTGCCCGCCTGGCACGCCGCCCCGCGCCCCTAACACCCCGAGGCGCCCGCCTTCCCCGGCTTTCGGGGCCGTCTGTTCGTCCTTCCCGCCCCGGATCCTGCATCCTGGCCCTCTCCTCTCCCTCTCACGCCCCTGCTGCCTGGGTAGTCTAGTGTTTGCACCCTGAGTTCCACCCTCCTGCGGGCTCTGCCCATCCCGCTCTGTCCAGTGTGCCCCTCTTTACCCGCCGCGTATGTTCACGCTCCACCCCACCCGGTTCCCCAGCCCCGAGCTCCCCCGGCTGTCCTCCTGCGCCGCCGCTTCCCTCTTTCCCTGCCAGGAGTTGAAGCGGAGCTGCGGAACCCTCCCCACTCCCCACCGCCCACCGGCGGATCGAGTGTCCCTGCTGGGCGCTGGGGCTGACAGGCTCTTTCCCCTTTTCCCCCTACGGGGAAAGCGAGGGGGTGAGCGGCAGAGCCGGGATTTGGCTGCGTGTTGGCTGAGTGCGACAAACAGCGGGCGCAGGCAGTGGAGGCGCCGCGGCTGCCGCGGCTGCTCCGGGCGCAGCAATAGGCAGGTGTCTGTCCGAGGAGGGGGGCGGCCGAGGGAACGCACGCCACGGACTCCTCGATTGGCGACACATTTGTGCAGGAATGCGAGGAATGCACCAGGGGCATAGTCCACAGGGCCCGCCGCGGCTGCAGTAGCGCTTCCCTGGCCCAGCTCTCGCCGCGCAGCCAGAGGTCACCGGAGCATCTTCGGAGCTGGTGAGGTTCGCTTCACTCTTCCTTCTCTCCTTGCCTCTCTCCATGCGGCAGAGAGGGCGGCGGAGGGGAAGCGCGGCAGTTCTGTTGGGTATTATCTAGCTTTTTGCCTGGGTTTTTGCTGCATTGGTCTCCAGGACCACGAATTGGGGGCCGATGGCAGTGTAGCCAAGGTTATTGATCATTGTAGAAGGTTCTTGGTAAGTTTGGTTTGCAAGGTTTTAATTGTGCCTGTTTTTTCCTGAGGGTTTTCTGAAAATCTGCAAGAAAGGGTGCCGAAGGTTCTTAGAGTAATGAGCTTGCAGCCAACGTATTTAGCTCTATCAAAAAATGCCTGTTAATGCTCATGGACGGGGGATGTTCTGCAAAAGAGATCTTGAATGCATCACTTTGCTGTCATAAGAATTGTAATTTTTCTCCTCATACTGGGCTGTGTTTAGACCTTTTATAATATATAATGAATAGAAACAGAGAAGCAGTGTTTGGTCAGAGATGGGACAGATAGAACTGTCTGGTACAGTTAAATTCGGGGCGTGTCAGTTACCATTGAAAGTAACACTGGGAAAAATAATCACATATTTAAAGATGTAATTTATTAGTTGAGATTTAAGTTCTTTTTCTGTTACTGAGTTTGAAAAAATAATAAATACAGTCCTACAACTTGCAAAGAATTGCTATTTTGTGTAAAATCAATAATGATTAGTATACATTTTGGTCAAATTTTACTTTCCTTGGTATAGAAAATCAAATTTTTGACAGAAGACACTTTTCTAGAATTGGGCTTAGATTCTTTTATTTACAAAGGGAAAGTAGATTACTGTTTCTCTTTTTGAATGCAGTATATTGCTATAGAAGTGTCTTCATTTCTGGTGCCTGTGAAACTGTTATGGAAAATGGCAACTTGAAAATGAGAACAATGTCCAAAATAAGTGTTTCTGTTGAGAAGTGTACTATGTGTGCTTTTATTTGACAGTTTACTTTGGAGTTTGAGTTTGCTGTAAGCCTCTCTGACCTTTATTTGTATTGGATTCGGGAATATAATAAGTTGATTGTCCAGCTATCTTTCAACATCTGTTTTGGGTGGATCAAGGGCATTGAAAAGTCTGATGAGCACCTTTTAATTAACCCAATGGAAAGGAGAAATAGAAAAGGAAAAAAATAAAGCTTTTGCATTGGCAAAAGTTGTGTTTTTTGGCTGCTACACTGTTTTTCAGGTATGCTCATAATAAGTGGGCTTTCTAGTTTAGAGGTTTAACTCTAAGTTATAGTTAGCCACACTGTGTAAGATATTGGGAGATGTTTGTAAATGCTAACAGGAAACATTATGTAACAGTATCATTACAGCAGAGTTTAATACATGCTTATTTTGATTTGATATGAAGATTAGAAGGTAAAAACACATTTGATTTCTCTGTTATATTAGGAATTGAAATAACCCATTGAAGTATATAGATAATGTATATACAGGATTGGTTTTGCAGGTAGTTTTACTATTCAGGTAAAGGTAGGCTTTTGGTTAGAAATTCTATATATGATAGATATTTGAAGAGAGGAAGTTTTAAAACAGATGATCATTCACAATCAAAAACAGCATACACTGTGTTTTGACTTAAGTACATTCCTTCCCCACCCCCCACTATTATGTAAGGAGGAGGTGCTGCATTTCATGTTTATATGTTATACTGAAGATCCTAATTTGGGGAACAGGGTATCCAGTTATCTTAATTCTTATCTTTAGAGGGAGATAGGGGAGCAAGATAGTGATGAGAGCATAAGAGAAGATAAGCAGAAAGTAGGAGCAGCTGATATTCATCCAGAAAAAAAAAATATGTTGTTGCTGCATTTACAAGCTGAATAAACCAAATTTAATTCAACGAATAGTTCTCACATCATAATTTGAATTTAAAGAAACTACTCCCAAACTCAGTTTAATAGAAGTTTAGCAATTGTATGGTTTGGAGTATTTGGATTGAGTCTATATATAAAGTCAGAAATTAAATTTTCTTCCTTTCCTGAGGTACACAAACTGGGAAAGTAAATTAATTAACTTTATTTAAATCCACTTAATTTTTAAAAATCCAGTTATTGCCAAATTTAAAACAATGATTTCCTTACTGCTGACCAGGGATTGATTGAAATAGAGAATTTTCATATCCTGGATGATGCCATTCTTATGTTAAGTCCAGTCCTTCACCTTACTGCTTTGAAATATATTTTGAGAATGCTCTAAATGTTTCTTCTGTTTCATTAAAGAGGTAAATCCCTAAATTACTCAATTCAAAAATGGACATCATTTTTAACTGGGAGATAAAATAGAGGTTATTCTAGGGCATAAACTTCCATAGAATTGTATGTCGCTTTGGGAATTTGCCTTTGCACCTTCAGTATACTGGGAGATAATTACTTCTTCAGTGTATTAAATGGTTTTGTAGTGCCTTTCCTGCACTGAAGGGGGAAGAAGAATTTGAAACACAGTGGACTTGATATGTTCGGAAAAGTAACTATTTCACTCCCAAACTGTGACTACAAAGAGCTGCAGAGAGAGAAGAAAGTCTTTAAGCATACCTGAATAAGGCTTCATATACTGCCAGTAAGTGATGATAGCAGTCAGCAGGTCAGTGTGATGTCCAGCAGTAAGAAATAACAGGCTTCTTTTTAGGGTGAGATCACACCCTGAGTCACAAGGAGCAATAATTCATGTGCTTGCTGGTTTCAGTTGTGAAGTTGTACTACATTCAAATGTTGCTCACATGTCTCTAATAATTAAATGGAATAATATTACTTTTTGGGGGGCTATGTTACCATAACTAAATTGTTATATTTCAGTTAAACTTAGAATGCTGCAGACAGTCTACTTTTCATTGCTCTAAATTGTTTTTTTTCTTTTTATAATTTATATTTACTTGATATGCCAATAAATGTTGGCTACTTTGCTTATCATTTATTGTTCATAGACTTGATAATATTATAGTTATTGTGGCTCATATATAATGATTTATAGCAAATGATAAAATGTCATTAGAGATAAGATTGTAAATTTTTAGCATTATAAAATATATAAATTAAAATATGGAAGTATCTGAATTATTTTAAGTCATATCGTTGTGATGATATGTTGATTGGGTAGATATCAGTCCCTGTAGGCACATATATCAGATAGCCCTCACAAAGTTCATAACTCACAAAGTTCAGAACTCACGAATGAAGGGTGAGGAGGGAGGGAGCTAGGGGAACCAATAACCCTCTTTTTTCAACAGCCGAGGCATGTTGGACTTCTATAGTTATTGTCTATATTAAACATAAATTTAGCAGATTTGCAAATATCCAAAGATGTTTATTCAATGCTTCTCTAATCTGTATCCCCTTCTGGCCCTCCCTCCTCCCCCCACCATGAATGCATCTTTCTACTTGGAGAGGCAGAGAAAGCCCCTTTTCAGGGGCCATTAGATAGAATATAGTAGTTGGTGCCTAGTATTCCAGGTTGAATTTAGAGTGGATTTGGGTTTTCGTCATAAAATCATTTTATAGGGAAGTTGTTATATAAAATGTGTAGTGGAAATGGAGCAATCAGGGTGTTATGCAGGCATGCTTTGTGAGCCTGGCCTGGAGCTTAGAATACAGTTATTCATAGGCACCCACAACCCATTTAGAAACAGACTTTTAAGACACTGGGTAGATGTTGTCCAAAATTCTAGTCTACTATAAGTTCTCTCTTAAATTGCAGACATGAGAGGAAGATGAAGAGTACTCTAAGCTGGAAATTAGGTCTGCCAATAAACCTTATGACCTCCACAAACCATTTAACATTTGGGTTATAGCTTCATTCTTTTTAAAAATACAGAGTTTGGATTGCATTGATCTAAGATACATTTCATCTCAAGGTTCTCAGTTCTCAGTATCTTTTTTTTTTTAAGAAAAAATGGTTTCCTAAACATTCATGTATATAATCAGTCCTATTCCTCCTCTTATCCTAAATTATAGAAACAAGGAAATTGGGGTTCTCTTTTGAAACTTTTGAGTCTCCTTCATATTAATCTTAAATAGCTTTCTTTCTTTTTTTTAAAACAGTATCATTTTGGGAAGTGAAGGGATTAAAGCATGTTTTCAAGATCTTGCTGTCTGCTTCCACCAAGATTAACTATGGTAGTTTAGGCCAGGGAAAGTCCTCGGAATTTCACCTTCACCCTGAGTGAAACCCATGAGAAGTGCCATGGGTTAAGACAATGAGGCCAAGTATTATGGTTAGCAGCCAGATTGTGGTAGTTCAGTTCTGGCACTTCTATTTGCTAGGTGTGTAACTTGGTAAATTATATAATCTCTCTGGACCTCATTTTGCTTATCTGTAAAATGGAATGATAAAAGTATCCAGATACTTTCTGTGGTTGTTATGATAACTAAAGGAGATAATATGTGTAAAGCAATTATAATAGGGCCTGGCTCAGGGCCAGTACTTAATACATTTAAGTCATTGGTTTTATTCTTACACCATGGTACATATGATGCTTTCTGTAGCATCTTCTGTATGCCAGGCAAATTATTGGTTTGCTTTCTGTTTCGTAGTCAATATGATTATGAGAAGTAAACTATTAATGAAACATTATTATGAGCTTGATAGTTTATAAGAGATTGCCTGTAAGGAAGAGAATGCAGAAAAATAAATCAAATATGGGCCCTTTTAAAAATAGGACAGTTATAGCTTTTTTGTGTAGGTAGTACTTAGAGGCATGTAAACACAACTCCCAAGTAAGAAGTTTGGGTAAATACAATTAGTAAACTGTAAGGTTTAAAAGGTAAAGACTGATAGTATCATATTGCAGGAGCCACAAGTGGAAACACTTGCACAATGTAAAACATACCTTTTTAAATATGTATACAACTATTGCATTTGTAATTCTAAGTAGTAGTCATTTTATACAATGTCTTCAAGTTAGTCCATGAGGAAAGTGTTATAAAAATGTTAATCATTCGTGGACTGAACTGCAACCTATAAATTAACTCTTTAAGCTGCCTTTTCTGTCCAAAGCAAGAAAAACTAGAAGAGAAATTTAGAAGATTTGTGATGTAAACTAATAGACAGTGGTTTAATAGATATCAAGAGACTCTAGTTCTAGTCCTGGCTGTACATCCCTTAAGCAAGCCATCTGAGCTCTAGTTTTCCCATGTATAAAATGAAGGAGTTAGACTAGATTCTGTGTAAAGGCCTTCACATACTTATATTTCACCACTCTCATTTGATTACATTTTTTTTTCCTCAGCAAGAATGTACAGTCTTCCCAAGAATCTATGACAATTTACCCTCCAGGATAAGCGGGAAAATTTAAAGTTATATGCCTAAAATGCTCAGCTTCTGAAAATATAAGTGTTGCAGCCAGACAACATTTGACTCCATACTGGCAGAGTCAATGGCTACTGTCTCGGATTCATTTATTAACAAGGCCACTGTGCACATTTGAAGTTTAACCCTTAATTGAGACTAAAATTTCTAAAAGTTAAATAGAAACAGAAGGAATTAAAATGAGAAAGACCCATTTACCATTTGTTTTGGTTTAATTTGTCCTCAAAGATACTCAATTACTGAGACAGACTTGTTACTCTGAAAAGATGTTTTTCCATGAACACTTCATGTTGGTAGAAACTCGCTAATCCATACCTCATTATAGAATATAAGTACTTTTTATTTAACTCTGATTTTGGAGTATAGACAAACTACCAGGGTTAAGAAATTGTGATGGATTTCATCAGGATGATATTTTACTTGAATTGCTGGGTGTGCGTGCGTGCGTGCGTGCGTGCGTGTGTGTGTGTGTATTTTAAGCAATTTAAAAATCCAGTGCATATACCTTCTCCCAGATCCTGCTTTTCGCTACAAACAGGGTGTTGGGGAATCCCTACAGAACTTACATATGTATACATTTATAAACAATGGTTTAAAAATATTGAGATTGGCAGGTTTCCCTTTGCTAATGCAAAAAGTACATTGTTTTCAAAAAAGTAGACTTGATTATACAACTAGGATATGCAATATTAAATGAATTCTCAGTTCAAATTCTCACGTTCAAATACTTGAACAGGCTCTTCAGTTTCCATACCTTCATGAGAATTATAAACACTCCTGTAAAATGGAAACCAGTAATAATTTGCAATGAAGTGCATCATGTTTTCCGACACCTGTGCCTGGCTGGAATGGGAAAGAAGGACTGTTTAGTTAGAAGTAATACCTTATCTCTGAGTAACACCGGGGTACAGGTGAGGAGACTGTGAACACAATTATTATTTCAGATATTTGCTGGAATCCTGTGTGTGAGGTAGTGTGCTCTCTTTTGGATAACTCTTATTTTAAAAGTTGTCTCCTTTATTAGAGTTCACCCAGTATTTGTTATATCTCTGCTCTGTATCAGACTCTGTGCTAGATCTCATGGCCAAAAAAATGATATTCCCCAGATTGTTTTACAGTCTGCGTTGGATTCAGTATTGAGAGTCTCCACTTTTGGAGAAGCTGTGATTAATTTTGCAATCTAGTTGGGAAAGATAAGAGGAAAACCGGAAAAAATTGTCCTAGAAAACTTCAATATATCAAGTGGTATATAAATACATAAATATGCAGAATTGTTCTGTAAGCGTTAAGGAGGAACAGCAAAATGACTTGATAGTCACTAGATTTTAGTTAAACTTACTTTTTTATGTATGTGCTACTTGATACATTACCAGAATCTGGCTAGGCAGCTACATTAACTGTTAGTGGATTCTTTGGGCAAAGCCTGCATCTAAAAAAGTGCTTCTTACCACAACTGTAAGATAGTGATTGCATAGAAACTTTTAATCATGAACGTGGTTGTTTTGATTATATTTTTAAAAATTCTTTACCACATAGCTTATGTAAAATAATCTCAGTGAAAATGCGTTATTTATGAAGCACCTTAATTTATGCTTCAAGACTTGCCATTTTAAGTAAGTTCTTATTTTTGTTTTCATAACAGCAGTACTTTGGTTTATTCTGTTTTGTGCTTTTCTTTCTATTTATGCAATTTTTATGCCTTTATAAGTCCAAACTTCTTATATATTACTGCAACTATTCCCTTTCATTGTTATGAACAAACAGAAGAATGTTTTGAAATCTCTTGTGGTGTCTGTTAGAATAAATATTCTCATTGAATCTTACCTTGAATCTCAGACTGAGGCACTGATGGGAATTTTCCACTTATTGTCAATTTGTCAATGGCTAAATAAACAACAAAGTCAGTTCTTACAAAGCACTGAAAAAGGAATCAGAATACTCAACTGAACTTTCTCAAAAACTGATATTATTTTGAGATCTGTGATAAAACAACTCAGTTGTTAAAAGTCTAACTCAGACTGTCAGCAGATGAAAAATATGTGTCAATCTGAAATCTTTGGACAGTCTATTGGCAGGTATCGATCTTCCAAAATGTTTGTGAATTACTTGTTTGGAACCCTGAATACAATTTTAATAGAAGCAATATAATCCATAAGTTCACCATCCTAAAGTGTAACTGAAGTTATACTGGTTCCGTGTTCCCATTGCCTCTTTCCCCGAGCCACTGGATAGCAGAGACTTTGTCTTTAGCATGACTTAATCTTGACCTCTAGTCTTTCTAGATACCTTAAATGGGTGAATGAGTTTTGTTTGAATTCCAATCTTCGTGCACCTTCACCTATTACTCTTTGGATAACGTCTCTCTAATATGAGCCCTGTTCATTTGTAATCTGCTTTTGTAAACTATTTGGTCTTAGAGCCTTACTCAGCTGATGGATTGAGGTTAAAAGTAAATATAATTTTAAACACATGAAGATTTTCAAGGAAAAATGTGTTACTAAAATGATATAATAGTACTAAAAAAATTATATAATCATTAAAAGTAATAAAACAGGAAATTTCATAGCTTGTTTTGACCTAATGAGTGCAGCAAATACTTCTTTGGTTTTCATAGTCTAGTTAGAAATACTCTTTAACATTTTAGTGAGCCCTCCCCTAACATCAAGTAATCATTCTGTAAAATTTGAATAAATTATTAAAAATTAAACTTTTAATTGTGAGATTATTACAAATTCTCATGCAATTGTAAAAATAAAAATAAAAAGTACAGAGATCCTGTGTACCCTTTCCCAGATTGTCCCAAATGGGAACATTGCAGAACTATAGTACAATATCACAACCAGGATACTGACATTGATACTGTCGAGATACAGAACATTTCCATAACTACAGGGGTGCAGGGGTCATGTTGTCCCTTTATAGCCACACTCCCACTTCTCTTCCTTATCCCTAGCGACCACTAATTGTCCTTCATTTTTATACTTTTATTATTTTAAGAATGTTATATAAATGGAATTATACAGTATGAAACTTTGGAGGGTTTTTTTTTTTTTTAGTCAGCATAAGTCTTATAGATTCATTCAGGTTGTGTTACATGTATCAATATTCACTTCTGTTTTATTGCTGAGTAGTAGTTCATAATAGGTAGGTACCACAGTTTTAACTATCTGTTGAGGGACATCTATGTGGCTTATTTACAATTTATAATAATTTCCAGTTTACAAATAGAGCTGCTATAAATATCTGTATACAGGTTTTTGATAAGTTTAAATTTTTCTGGGGGACATGCCCAGGAAAGCAATTGCTGGGTTAAATTATATTTTTTAAAAGCTTTTTTTCTATAATTATACACTGAATTACATGAAACGTTGGTAATTTAAAAGTTAGATTTATAGCTTTGGTAAATTAAAAATCAAGTCTTTTGCCTTTTGTTACTGTTTCACAAATGCTACCTCCTATGAGTTTACCTTATTTTTAGCAAAATCCCATCATTTATTTTAAGTGGAATTCATGAAGTTGCTTTGTAGTCTAAGGGGTTATTGTTGTTGTTTTTCTATTTTGTTTTGTTTTAGACAGCAGATATTTTTAACTTTCAATAACGGTACTGTATTTTAAAATGTAATTGTTAATGTCAGTTCTTTCAAAATTTCACTTATGTATGGGGTAAACAATCATAAGTAACATTCTTGAAAAATAAAGTTTATTGTGTACCATGCTAACAGGCAAAGTAGGGTTGTAAAATGAAGACAGTATTCTAGTGTGTAATTGGAATGGATCCAGGTGTCAGATGGAAGCCAACAAGTACATTTGATAGTTTTAAAGGTGAGGACTCCTCTTTTCTAGAAGAGAAGGCATTTTTCCAAAGAACAATTCTCTCATTCCCCCCCACCCAATTTCCCCCTTGCTTTTCACATGATTATTTTATACAATTTCTGTCAGAAAAAAATGTTGAAAGTCTTCAATTGATAATTTGATTTTAATGACATTCTTTCTACCTTGAATGTCAAATATGTTTCTTTTCATAGTTTAAAATACTACCTAGTTTTATATTGTGTTCTGTATTGCTTATGATTATTCTAATATTTTTATGATGTTTTTAGCATTCATAGTCTTCTGGAATCATAGCTGAGAAGATAACCACTGACTGTGATCAATCCTAAAATAGAGCTATACAGTAGCATTCTTCTTTTACAGCACTGCTTTTAAGGATTTGATCTTTTCTCTATATTTAAGTGATTTACCTTAGAGTCCTTTAATTTTGTAGAAATATGATCTTCCCAACAAGTTCTATATTTCCTGAAGGCTTTTCTGTACGTCACTAGTATGTCCTTCTTTGCCTGGTGAGCCCATGCTTTTCTTCTTTAAGGTGTAACTCAGTGACCCCTGCTTAGTGATGCCTTCCTTGGCCCTTCTTTCCAAATTTAAATTTTCTCTTTTATGCTTCTAAGCTCTTTGCACATAACTCAGCTATGAACATGTGTCACATTGGGTTCTAGTTTCTGTGTCTGTTTTCCTGGCTGTGTCGTGAGCCCTGCTCAGGTTAGAACTGTGTTATAGCCATCACTGTAATTCTCTCACCTTGCAATGTACCTGCATATATTAAGCACCAGATGCCTACTTTGGGTGAATGAATAAATAAATACTTTGTTTACAACCTTAGTTGTCCCTCCCTTTTCTAATTTCAGTGACTGACTATTGTTGGCCCTGTAGGATCATTTCAAACTCCTTAGCCTACCTACCATTTAAGGACCTTCACAATCAAGCCCTGAGTATTCTCCTTTCTGAACATTCCACATGAGCAAAAGTAGTTTCTGCTCACTGTTCCCTGCCTCCACGTACAACATTTAAATCTTCAGCACCCTCCTAAACCTAGTTCATATTTTTCCTGGTGTGTGTGACCTGATTGTTCTCTTTCTCCAGATGTCTTATTCTCTAGCTTTTAATAACTTACCATGATGGTATTTCTGTTATTATATAGGACTGTTAATTTCTAATGATGAACTTTCTCTTGCCTCTTCTACAAGTAGATTATAGTTTCTAAAGGGAAAGGTCCTCGTATATGTGCTTCATAAAATAATTGATCACATTGGAACATTTCAGTAGAGGTCACTCATGAAGTAGAGATTGTGTCTATTGGGGGATATTAGAGGCCAAGGTCAACTTCTCACTCAGGCACACTGAGACATATGTAGAAATGCAGCCTCTCATTGGTCTTTCTGTCATTAATAGTGATTTTCTAAGCACCTAGAATATGCCAGTCTTTGGTATATGTCACTTAGATTTTTTCAAGACCTCATTTACCAAGTAAGCTACATTGAAATGGAATTTCCATTGGTTTGTTTTTAAAGACCCCATTTGCCAAATAAGCTATATTAAGTGAGATTTTACTTCTCTAAGTTGTTGTCTTTTATTTTCATACAGTACTGTCTCACATTGGAAAGAATAAAAACTAGTTGAGAAAACAATTTTTTATCTCCTGAAATTTGTTTTAACAGTGAAAATATTATGTCTCTGAACATAGAGAGTTATGTCCAAGAGGGTATACCCACATAAGGTATTTACGTTTTTAAATTAAAAGTCCAGTTTTTTATCTACACTAGCTACATTTTAAGTGCTGACTAACTGCATTTGGCAAGTGATTATAGTAATAGGCAGATACAGGACATTTCTGTTGCAGAGAGTTCTGTTGGAACTGGTATAGAGAATAGCTGGGACCAATTATAAATAAAATAATAAAACAGTGGCTGCTTTTATAGTAACAAAGCAAAGTAATATAGCTTTTCAGTTTCCGAAGCATTATTTTAATTTTTCTAATAACTCTATAAAATTTCTGATATATTACCTTCATGTCATAAAAAAGGAAATTCTAAGTAAGAAAGTCACAGTGAGGAATAAAAAGTAACTCTCAAAGAGTGTTAAAATATACTATAAGTTTAGTTTGTTGTTCAGTTTTCATACTGAAACAAAAAAGTCATTATTTAGTAGTTAGTAAATACTTGATTAATGAATTATGGAAAAAATTTGACATATAAATATGTGTTATATTTTTGCCTTCACTTAAAATCTCATCAATTTTTTTTTAAAAGCAAACTTTTATTGGGCTTTCAATAGAATTCAGTGAATTCTAAACAATAACCATTTATTTCTGAGTACCAGTAGTAGGGTTGCAGAAATTAACATGACTATGTCTTAAACTAAGGGCATTAGCTTTTAGAAGTGATATCATAGTTGCAGCTGTTCCTGAGAGATCCCAGAAATGTCATACTGATTACTGAAAGGGTTAATGTCTTCAGTTATGTAGTAACTTTAGATCTGACAGAACACTTTTACTTTATTCATTCTGCATGCTGAGACCTGTAGGGGCAGCAAGGTATAAAAGGCTTGTCCTCAAGAAGGTTATGTTAAAAATTTTCATGATACTGGGAATAGAGGAAGGAAGATATTGTGCTAAACATCTTTGATTTGTAGTTTTGCTTTGGAAATTAAAATGAAAACTTCCTGGAACCCATAGGTATACAGGGTAAATTAACCCACATACGAAGTATAATTCATTTAGTATGTAGAGTATACCTTGCTTTCTAGCCACAGGAAAATCAAAGCAGAGCTCCCCCTTTCTCTTATTTTTTAATGTTGATTTATAAAACACATTTTATATGATTTAAATTTTCCATAAACTAGCCTCACACACACACAAAAATACACTGAAGCACAATTTGAGTTGCTTTAAATGGATCTATTATAATATTTCATATTTTTATAATTTAGCATATAACAGAAATGTATGCTGTAGCCTATAGTTTTTATTTTTCACTGCTTTTAAGAAATTATGTGTTTGACCCTCCTCATCTGGGGAAGTACAGGCTATAATTAGTGTGCAGGTCTGACTCAACTTGTTTGTATAGACATTAGAACTGGTAGAGTCAGTCTAAAGATAATTTCTCATTCACCTTTTTTGAATTCATTTTAATTTTCAGTTTTGTACTCAGCTTAAAGCTTTTGGAGTTGTGAAAGAGCTGAGGAAGAATACAATTTCACTGTATATCTTTTAGAAACGATTTGATAAGATATATTTAAGTTTTGGCTACCTGTAGAATGAGAAGTTAATGGTGTTTCATTTTTCAATAATCAGAAGTGTTTTAATGCCTTTGTTAAGTTTAATGTGGTATCAAAAATGGAATTACTTCTCAATGACTAGTGCTCCTTTTCTTTGAACTAATGCTTAGTTCAATAAATTGCAGTTAATAAAAGAAAATTATCCTAATTTTGTAACTATGAATAAGAGTGAAGAAATATTAAAATAGGCATTCATTGATATTTAGGTTGGATGCTACTGCTTCTGTCAAATGAACTAGAAGAGATGAATCTCACTTCCAGTATGTCTTCTCTCATATGTGTGAAGAGCTTCTGTTACCTCAGTGATGTGCACAATTTGGAATAAAGCACAATTCTTCATGTCAGCACTTGAAGCCTTTTTTTTGACAATGAGCAAAATGTTAGACATTTCAGTGTGAATAGCTCTCGTGATCCAGAAAATACGAGCAGACAATTTAATTGTTCTTGACTGTAAAAATTAAATCTGATACTAAATTTAATCCAGGAATCTATTCATGTAGGATTTTCCCCCTTATTTTAAACAAAAATTAAACTTGCATGCCTAAGCAACTACACTGATGTAACATTCAGTGGAAAATTCATGCTAAGTGATTTATAACCCATCCTCCTAACTCCCTGATTAATATCAGTCCTATTCTTTGACTTTCTTTGCTGCATCCATAACCATGCTCAAGTCTTCATCTGAAAACATGTCTTCCACCAGAGTCCCCTCCCTCTAGGGCCATAATTTTCTCTCCTTCACCTCCAAGACCCTACAAGATTCTCCCACCCTGGGTGGTTACTAGTGTTCGTTGAGGAGGGTATTAGGCTGGTGGCCTGGCTAAAGGGTGGGATCAGAGAGTTGAAGCTGTATTTGTAATAAGCAAGGTGTTTTTAAGCTAGACTGTTTATAAAATAGGATTACTTAGCTATACGTACAGAAATTTTTAGCTGCAATGGGCTTTCTCCAGTGTCCTAAGGAAGACAGATTGTCTTTATCGTTGTTATTGTTTGCCTTTCCCTCAACAGTTTAAGGTTTTTGTTCCATAGTAGAGATTGGAGAGAAGGGTTCAGGTGGGATTTTGTGTCATTCTGACAGTGGCTACTGTTTTCCTCCCCCAGACCTGTACCTAGTGGGTGGCTATCTCAGAACCAGTCTTTTATATTAGCAGCTGGGAAGGTCCACAGAGAAGAACCTGAGTGTAAATTCCCTTCCTGTCTGTAGCCCTAAGTGGTTCTCTCTTTTCTTGGCTTGCCTACATTCAGCTTTTACCAATGTACAAATTCTAGCTCATTCTCTTTACCAGAATTTAGCAGTATCTTCCCCAGGTAAGCAAGTTCATCCTTGAAGGTGCCTCTCTTTTCTTAATTTCAGGTTAGTTGGTTATACTGAGGTTTCAGCTCTCTGGCGAGCTGAGGAAAATTGTGAATTGGCAGATTGTTTGGTGGTTTTGTTACTGTCATCAGGGTGAAATCTCTGTTCTTCCTTTCCTCTAGAAGAAATGTTACTTATTATTATAGCTGCTTTGAAGAGGATAATCCTTCCACTTGAAAGGCCAAAAACCCTTGTCCCACTTATAAATTCTTTTATTAGAGCTTTCTTTTTAGATAACCTGTCTGTGTGTTGTCTCCCCACTATATTGTGGACTAAAAGTCATGAAACTGACTTTACTTCTTTTTTTAATCATCATTTCCGAACAGAGTTCTTGGCACAGAATGGGTGCCCAGTGTTTGTAGGTTGTAGTTTGCATTTTAATCTAAGCAAGGGCATTTTTCTTTTTTTACTTAATGGTGGCAGCATTTTCTGTCTGTGCCCTACCCACATCCCATGGCACTCACCATGCGATGAGTTATCTTCTGACCCAACAGCTTCCTAACTGCAAGCACCTAGGACTTTGAGCCTGAAGACTTTCTCTGCCGGGGTGTTGGGTCACATCATAAGTGCCAGGAAATCATCATTCCTAGGAGCAGCCCTCAACCGATAAATAACAGGAGCTGGATCTGTAGTAGTTCAACGACTTCACCTCTTAGTTGAGACATCTCTGAGGCCTGCCCTCTGCAGGCTCTCAGAAGTCCTCAGGGGTCATTGCTCACAACAGTAACCTACTCATTAATGCACCCTGTTTTGACTTCCTTCCTTGGCCTATCTCATTTGTCTACCTCCCAAGTCAATTACTTGCACTCAAATCCTTGGCCTGGCTCTGGTTCTGGGGAATTTCAACTCAACACAGACAGTTATGATTTACATAAATATTCAGACATTTGAAGCACTATAAGTAACAGGGGACTTAAGTATATGAAATTTTTTTAGAGGAGTTATAGCTTACAACAGATTTCAGATGATTCTTAGCTTTTCCTGTGCCCCAAAAGAGTTAGGAAAAATAAATTGCAAGAAAAGAAAAGAAACATCCTTTTTTTTTTTTTTTTTTTTAACTTGAGACATTGAAGCAGTTTTTTTGCTTTTAGAAGACTGGTACACTGACCGTTTTAGATGTGATCAGGAAATCACTGGGGCATTGTAGGGACATGTGTGATCATATCTCAGTAACTGGATTTTAAAGACATGATTTCAGGTTTACATTTATATAACTGGTTGTCGACATCCATATACACAATGAAAATATGCTGTGGTGTCACATTTTACAATCCCTTTCCTGCAGTTTGGAATTAAGGGCTCATCCTCTGTAGTTTTAATGAAATAAAAGTGTTAGTCTTGGATTTGAGAACTGCTATTTTAAATGTAAGCCAATCCACTTTAAAAGTTTTTTTTTTCTGATTATAAATGTGATCCATACCTTTGTAGAAAAGTCTTTAAATGCAGAGAAGCACAAAAGAAGAAAGTAGAACCCACCTATATTTACCTGAATCCAAAGGTAAGAAGAGCACTGGAAGCATTTTGTTATAATAACTTTTTAAATTTCAAATTTCTTTTTAAATTTATAGCTATATTAAAGTTAAGCAATAGATACTATGAACACACTTATTTGAGGGTAACTGGGAGGATACTGCTGATGAAGTTATTGCCTGTAGAATCAAACAAACGACTTTTAGACCAAGGAAGGATGTTAAAAATCATATGCAGTCCCTTCTTCTAACAGCTGAAGGGCCTGAGATCTGGAGAGGTGGTCATTCAGGTTCATATGCATGCCTGGATCAGGAGGAAGAAGTGCTTTTCTTAGTTGTCGTGTCTGTGTGTATCTGTAGCCTGATCAACTTTTGTGAGAGTAGTCTTTATAGGCTGGCCCTCCTGGCTCCTGATGAGTCCCTTTCCTTGATGAGTGCCAGATTGTTCTGCTTTACTTATTAAGGTAATCAGCTTGCTGCTTCAGTGGTCATCTTGCCCTAGCTTACTGTGGAGGAGTTATTAGGAAGACTTGACTTAGGGCTGAGTGGCAGGGAACCATAGCAGGTGTGCATTGTCTTTGGCATCTCTGTTACTGATATCACTTTTGTCATCCAGTCTCCAAGGCAGGTCTGTGTCTCACAGTTGAAAAACAATAAGATATAAGTCTTGGCCTGAAGCTTAAATCAGATACCATGTTAATATCCCAAAATTATTAGGCAGGTCGTAAAGGTGTATTGATCTTATTGAGAGTTGACGTCTCTTTCTGTTATTTCATGGCTTAATTTTGCGTTCAATTTTAGGTTATATCAGTTCTTTTTTGTTTTTGTATAGTAATTACTACTTTATTCTTTTAAACTTTAGGAAGTACTAAGTAAAAAACATCACACACAAGTGTGGAATCCGAAGTAGTCCCACAATTTGACATTTAGTGTCTTCAGAAAAACTGAATAAAAATGTTTTGCATTTTCAAAATATACCTTTTTCTACAAATATAAGATACACAGTTTTCCTAAATGATTCAAATGTTCCATGTAAAATAAAGCAAGTAGTTGATCCCTAAATCGTTTATTCTGTGTCACCAAAACTTTCAAATGACCCTCTCAGTCTGTTCTTGGATTTATTATCTTGATGAAATTGCCGAACCCAGGAGAATCTCTCTGCTTCACGTTAAGTAGCAGGTCTTGGCACTTGAAGTTTTGGTCTTGTGGTACACTGTGATATTGACAAGTACGTGTGAGAAGCTAAACTAAAGGTAATATTAAACAAAATCCTCGGCTCTAGAAATTTTATAAATGAAATTGGTGAGGTGGCAGTGAGTGATGTGCTAAAGAAATTTGCATCAGGATTTGTATCTATTGATGTAATTCAGTTAAGTTTGTTGTTTCAAGTATTATGTCTTATGGTCATTGTACTTAAATCTAAGAATTAAACATGGAGCAAGAAAGGCCTATCAATGCTACCTAGCTAGCCAATTTAAAAATTGAAAGTGGCACAATCAAACCCTGCCATTTTAGTATATAGTTGGATACAAAATTAATTCAGTCCTGTGAAATGTGAAACTGGATCTCACTACAAGTTTAATGAAGCCTCTAAAGTAAGTCTGCCTACCTACAAAGTTAGCCATCCACAAATTTCAGGAATTTGGATGCCAATTAGTTATATATAATTTTTTATGCATAAATTCACATTATTAAAGTTTGTCTAGTTGCAAGGCTCTTTATCACAAGATTTTGCTGCAGGTTTTAATTACATAAAGTCTTTCCTTCATAAATACAAGAATTGTTCCTATCTTGAATTTATGGGTGACCAGAAACAAACAAATTCAAGATATGAACCAGTTTGTACCCATTAGTCATTATATCAAAGTAAAGCAGTAAAACTATTATCAGTAATTACAGAAATCTTAAGCACAGGTTAGGTATCTGCTTTAACGGTACTGGCAATGGCCAAATCTTTAGATCTGGAATCTGAACTTGACCTAATATTTTGGCCCAGACTTACTTCAAACCTTAGATTTCTACATGCATAATACTGTGCCTGATAGGTAAGACACACATGGGAGATCGGTGCATTCCATAAGCTTTTATTCTACAATCTGCCCCATCATGTGCACCAAGGAGAGGAAGAAAACTTATTAACAGGAGTTGATGGTGGGCTCAACTGTTTCGAGGCCACAGGAAGCTCTCAAAACTGCAGGTCCAGTATGATTGCATAGTAGCATCCTGGCCAAGGTTCTATCTTTCCCATTAGCTAATTTAGATGAGAATTCAGGACTTTAATCCCCTCCTCTACCCGCCTTAAATTTAAAAGCAAGAAATGATCTAGGGCAACTCAGCTGGAGATGTGCTTTTAACAAATAAGGAATTGGAGAAAACCATGCCAGAGTCGATGAACTGATTCACTGCAATGGAAGTATCAGTTCCTGTGCCACTGAAATATTAACTATGGCTTGATTTCTCTGGAAACCAAGAAGCAAGGGAAAGACCCTGCCTGTAAAGTGAAATATTCATCTTAACAACAGTTTCCTGAAATCATGCTGTCATATCGATCAACTGGCATAAGGCTGAGGTTCATTTACTGGTAATGATTTCCTGATTTATAAAATGACTAAAGGCTCATGCCCTCTAAGATATAAGGACTGGCTTCTGAGGTATGCAAATGAATAAGTTGATAATTATAATATTGTTTCATATATGTTACCGATAAACCAGGGACAAAGTTGATTCTCTCAGCTCTTCTGTTCTAGAGAGAAATTTCTGATTCAGGCAAAAACATTCTTAGTGTTCTAAAATATACTGGCAAAGGTTTGAGATCTTAAATTTGAAGTTTTGTTTTTGAAAGGGTGTGGTTTGAAGTTTAACCTCATGTTAGCTACAAGATGTAAGGCTGCTGAATAAAGAGGAATTTTAGCTTTTCCCAGATTATATAGATATAACCATTATTTTGGTTATTTTGAGTTTTTTAGTTAGGGGAAGATTCGAATTACCTCTGGACCTTAAAAGTAATCACATTATATTGTATGTTTTGTTTCTCTCATTTAGTAAATTAGAGTATTGTAAGATGAGATGCTCACAAGCAGATGGCATGCTTTGACTTTGACTTTCAAAGTTTAATAAACACTTTGGACTCTGCTGGTAATACATATGGTCATTAAATTCCTTGCACTAAAAGATAACCACACAATTTTAGAAGTGCTGTACTAATCAAGATATATGTAATCGTTAGCATGTGTTACCTGCCTACTATCCACTGCTCTACCTTGGCAGTATTTTATCTTTTTTTTTGTTAAGTAGATTTGTAAATATTTTTATTGAATCATCAAAGTTATTAGTAATGACTTACACCTTGAATAGCATGGTAAAACACAAAATATGAATGATCTGCATTCTGTTTTGGTAGTATAAAAACATAATTTGAACTTTTGGAGTAAATGAAACCATGATCACTAATGATCATAAGACTTTTTTGTTTAGGGTTTCAAATGCAGAAAAGTACAGAGAATAATGTAATGACCACCCATGAAATTATCCTTCAAATTTAAGAAATCTTGTTTTACCAGGTTTGCTTAAGGTTTCTGAAGTTGGCATTTATCCTTTTTATTATGTTTTTATTTTTACTATATTTATATATTTTTATAAAATGGCCTTATAAATGGCTGAAAACTTTGTTATGATTGTGATTTCCTGTCACTTTTCCCCTGGTATTAGAGTTAGTAAATTCTGCCCACTAAATACTCTGTTGGAAGGGACTTATTCCCATTCCTTTTCTAGCCTGGGTTCCCAAGCCAGCATTCTCCAGGAGGTTTCTATTAGTTTTATTTTTCTGTTAGTAGGAGTTGCTTAAGTAGCATCATTTTTTTTCAACCCTTTACACTCTCAAACAACTTAGATGTTAATTAGCTAACTTTTAAATGCAGCGTAATTTTTAAAATCTTTTCTTGATAGATTCCTATTTAAGCTTCCATAGGCAGTTTGACATTTTTGTACTTAAAATAAGACTTGACATATTTATCAGCATGGAAAAGAATTCAACTAATAGCAACCGTTTTAAAGGAAAAAGACTTCATTAACCTACAACAGGTAGTAATTCTGTCATATCATTGATGATAACTGAATAAGAGTTCCTAAGTATTAATTACTCTTTGATTTATTAGTCTCTGACTTACTATGTGACTCAGACAAACGATCCTTTTTTTTTTTTTCAAGCCATGAAGTAGAAATGTATTTCTAAAGGATGTATGATTTCTTCTGGACTTATGTAAATTTTGTACTTCTCCATTCTTACTTGCCTTATTCTTTACCCCAGTTTCTCTTTTTATCTTCAAGAAGATAAAAAGCCTGTTTCTCATGTTTACTTGACTTAATGTTGTAATCCAGGGCCTACCCATAACTTAGCTCCATAGTTTTACCTCAGTTCTAGCATCAACCAGGCTGCCTTGTGGTTTAAATCTTAATCTCTCAGATCCCTCCTTTGTCATCTGAGGAGGTCAGAAAGAAAAGGGCTCAGTCTTCTCAAACTGAAGTTCAGAACTGTTACTGCTTCTCAGGGAGATCCAAATTACAGGCTTATCCTAATATCTAAGCCAGGAGATATACCTGTCCTACTCAAAAGTCAGTTCCAGCTAAGAGATTTTCCTGATTTCTATTGACTGTTTCCCTCTTAATTTTAAATAAGTGGCAAGTTTTAAAATTTGCATCTTGTAGAGATAGAATCTTTGTTTACAAAAATCTCTTCTTACACAAAATCATTTATTAAAAGTGTCTCTTTAGAGGGGGAAAAATCCCAATGATGTTTAAAAAAAAATTATGTAAATAAAAAGTAACAAAAATTTTAAAGCAAAAATGGAAGTGCTTTTTAAATTTGAGATATAATTCACATGCCATAAAATTCATCCCTTTAAAGTATATAATTAAGTAGTTTTTTGTATATTTACAAAGTTATGTAATCATCACTAATTCTAAAATGTTTTTATCACCCCCAAAATAAACCCTGAACCTGTTTAGCAGTCATTCCTATTTCCCCTAGTTAACTGGGAACCACTAATTTACTTTCTCTATGGATTTGCCTATTCTGGACATTTAATATAAATAGCATCATACAACATGTATACTTTCATGTCAGACCTTTTTTACATAATGTTTTCAAGATTTATTTGTGTTTTAACATCCGTCAGTACTTTTTTAAAAGACTGAATAATATTCTATTGTATGGATTTACCACATTTTGCTTATCCATTCATCAGCTGATGAACATTTGGGTTTTTATTTTTTGACTATTGAGAAAATGCTACTATGAACATTTGTGTGTGTTTCTGTAGACATGTTTTCAGTTCTTCTAGGTTTACATCTAGGAGTAGAATTGCTGGGTCATATGATAGCTTTATGTTTAATTATTTGAGGAACTGCCACACTGTTTCCAGAGCAGCTGCTCTATTTGATTTTCTCACCAACACTGTAGGAGGGTTCCAGTTCTCTCATTCTCACCAATACTTTGCATTGTCTGTTTTTAATTATACCTCTCCTAATGGCTATAAAATGATAATTTATTACAGTTTTGATTTACGTCTCCCTGATGACTAAAGACATTTGAGCATATTTTCGTGTGCTTTTTGGCTATTTCTATATCTTCTTTGGTAAAATGTCTGTTCACATTCTTTGGCCTATTTTTTATTGGCTAATTTCAAGTGTTTTTATTGCAAGTATTATGATTACTTTTGGGGGGAAGAAAATTTTTTAGGAATGAATGATAATGTATGAGTAAAGTACATGTGAAGTGTTGACTACCAGAAAGCACAGAAAAACTGCAAAACTGATTATACAAAAGGACATTATCCACCCATCTGTATTATGAAATGATGCCAAATTAGTTTGTATTCTTAGTGTCAGATATTAAAACATTGTTAATATTAGAGATTTTATTATAGTCTACTTAGAGTAATATTGATAAAGTTAATAGATTTGTTAACTGGTCTGTCATGCCTTAATTAACTATCTGTGCTTTCTAATATATATATATCAATTAGCACCATTTGTCTGTGTGAGTTTACATTTAAATGAATTAAAATTTAAAAACTCAGTTCCTCAGCACTGTAGCCACATTTCAAGTGCTCAATAGCCGCAAATTGCTAGTGCCTATCATATATAAGACAGCATACATA